>JAUEJL010094879.1:0-26120 GCA_032274825.1 Drosophyllum lusitanicum
TCTGATACGATCGAAAGCGGTATACCATGTCGGGAAACAACTTCATCGATATACAACTGAGCCAACTTACTGAGTGATGCCGTCTCACTGGTAGCCAAGAAGTGAGCACTCTTGGTCAATCTGTCAACGATCACTCAAAGTCTATATAAAGCCTTGATCTGATCCAAAAAGGGGAGAGTTATCATCCTAGCCGCCCTAGACGAACCAGAGAGGCGATTTTAGAGTTTTGGATCAGAGATCTTGCAAGAAGCTTGGATTTTTGGCTTTTGGGAGTGAAGATTGGAGGCTTTCATCATAGATTCACCTTTTGTTAGCTATTACAACATGTCTAGCTTACTTTTTATGTGTTTCTTCTACTGTATTCCTCTAATTATGGGCTAATACCCTGTTATCTCTACTTAGACATGATGAACCTTGATTATTAATTTGATTTCAATGATTGGATGACATGTAATGATATATTTTGTTATGTTTAGCTTTTTCAAAGATCCAAGTGTGTTAAAGTTCTGAGTTTTATTCCTATCACTGAGTTTTCATATGTTAGATGATCATTCTACCTTTGATTTCTTTAATTATGAATTTCTATGACCATTAGGATTTATAACTAGTGATTAACCAAGTCCTATGTTAGGTTTTAAAGGTTTGAACTTTAATGTGTTTGCAATTACTTTTGATGACCATTCATTGGTAATTGATTGATTTTGTGAATTAACAAGTCAATAGATTAAGTCTAGCATAACATGAACAACTTGACTAGTTAAAAGAATAATTAATGTCATGACCATTGGGTTAATATTTTTGTAACTATAAGGCTAGTGAGTCTAACCATAAGATATAGCCAATTTAGAAATCGGTATATTGTTACATGTTGTCCATTGCACTTTCATTAAAATCTGTTAATTTGAAAAGGGAAATCTAGAGTCTAAGTGGAGATACTTTGCTATCTGATTGTTTGAACCTCAACGTTATTTGATTTTCTTGTTTTCTTAGCTCTTTAATCGTAGCTTCTAGGCTTTTAGGATTAAAGGTTTGGATTTTGATCGCTTTAGATTGATAATTACAAATTCCCCTCTTTTATTGTTTTTTTAGTTAATTCGCTAGGTAATTAATTTAATTATATCTAAAATCATACTCGTTCCCCGTGAGTTTGACACCCGTACTTATTTTCTATACTGCTACACGATTAGGTTCACTTACCTAGTGTGTTGTGGTCCTGCTTAAAATAACTCGGATTTTATAAATTTAAAACTGGTACGCAAAATGCACATAGAAAGAGAGAGCATTTGTGGCTGTGTGAAGGGGGAAGGGGAAGAATTAATAAGGGTTTTTTTATTTATCAAATAACCATTATACCGATATTATAATTATTTACTACCATTAACTTTGAGACTAATTATAAAAATAACATAAACAATCTTATCTATTAAATATTTCATCTAATGATCTAAAACACTTCTTGCACTTTTCACAAATAAAGCCCTTTCGCATGAATTCGCCTATATACGAGCATTATCGTCGATCTAATATAGTAAATTACTTTACCAGTTTAATAGAAAAAGAAAGTATCTTTGATCTAATGTACGTGCTTGCCCCAATCAATCTGGAACAGGGTCTAACGCCTCTTGCTTTGTTTGTATCTATCTTCTGTTGCAATCAGTATGTGTGGACCATGGATCTATGTGTGTTAATGGCAGAGTGTGCATTGATTATATGTGTTAGAAGAGTACGAGATTTTATTTATTTATTTGTGAATGAAATCATGAATTATTGAATTGATACAAATAAAATAATTGGATACCAAAGATTAAAATATTATATTTTGCAGTTTTGAATTCGAGTATTCAACCCATGTGTTTATGTTGTCAGCACATAGACCATCAACTTTGACTTCATAGAATTATAGAAAGTTCTAATTTTTTCTTTAAACTAAACCCAAATTCACTTAGTTTTATTAGAGTAAATTACTGATTTGGTCCGTGTGGTTTATTAAAAATCATTAATTTAATTTTTTATATTGAAAAATTACTTAGATGTTTATAAGTTTGTCAATTCGTCACAATGTCAGTCCTTTAATTTAACGACGATTAAATTGACAGTTAGTTTGTCTTTTAGTAAGGGTATTATAGTCTTTTTATCACCATTCATTTTCTTAAAATATATATTAAATATTTTTTTTCATCATAAGTTCATATTCTAACACTCTTATCTTCTAAAAAAATAAACTTTTATCTCTACTTTACTCTCTCTTCTCTCTACTTCTCTCTCATCTCTCTTCTTCTCTCTCATAAAATATGAAGCGAAATCACCAAGGTTGAAGGGAAATTGAGGGTTTGGATGCTGAAATCATCGAGGTTCAAGGGAAATCGAGGGTTAGGATGGTGAAAAGAAATCGAGGAAGTCACCGGCCGTCAAGGAAGTTGCTGGCCGTCGAGAAAGTCTCCCACCGTTGAGGATGTTCACCCACACACAATTCATAATACCATTAGCAGTCGATGGTCAAATCGTCAGACTTATGTGGAACCCAAACAAACCCTATTTTAGGAGCAAAACCCTATATTCAAATGCAAACTGAACCAAAACCACGACGTTGTTGGTAGTCTTACAGAGAGAGAGAAAGACTAGAGAGAAAGCTTGAGATGAGAGGAATGGTGAGAGACGTGACGGGCGACATAGATACGGTGAAGGTGGTGGCGATGGCGGTCTTTGCGAACGGGGTGATTTTCTTCACGGTGGTGATGGTGGTGGTGGTTTTACAAAGGGATAAAGAAAAAGAGAGAGAGAGTTTGGGAGAGAGGGGGTACGTGGTGGACTTCCCAAATGGTAGTGGTGGTGGACGTACTAGAGATTGGTGGCGGTGTTCTTGAATTGTGGTGGTGGTGGTGGAATCCGGACGGTGGTGGTGGTGGTGGTGGACTCCGGACGGTGGTGGTGGTGGTGGTGAATCTTAGAGAGAGATAAAGAGACCAAGAGAGAGAATAGAGAGAGTCTGAGAGTTTGTAAGGGTTGGTGGGGGAGGGGAAGGGTAAAGGTATTTAATAAATATTTATTAAAAAATGTTTTTTTTATGAAAAGACTAAAATACCTTAAAATAAAGACAAAACTAACACCAATTTAAACGAAAAGTTAGTTAAAGGACTGAGATTGTGACGAATTGACAAACTCAATGACCATCTTAGTAATTTTTCAATATAAATGACTAAATCGGTGATTTTTGGCAAATCACAGGGACTAAATCAGTAATTTACTCTTTTTATTATATGCATTAGATTTAAAACTTAGAGTTAATTGCAAAAATGGTCCGTGTGGTTGTCGTTGATTTTCACTTTTGGTCATTTAACTTCAAAAATTATGAAAATAGTCACTGCAGTTGTCATTTTGTTTCACTATTGGTCATTTAGGCTAACTCCAGTTATCTTTGACCGTTAGTCAAAGGGTAATTTTGTCTTTCTATACTTTATTCTTGTTACCAAACATCCTTTTGCCTATTTCCTTTTCCTTTGTTCTTATTTCACTTTCTAATTACATTTAATCATATTAAATGTATTATTTAGTAAAATAAATTATATAATTAAAATTTAATTATTCTTTAGTCTAAATTATGATTTTAATTATATTTAAACAATTTATAGAAATATGTTGTGAATGAGCTTGTGTTTACTGAATCTGGGTTTGAAACCCTAAAAAGAACCTTTAATTCAACAAACCATATGAACACAACATTAGGGATGATCAACAATTAGAATAAACAATTAAACAAAATATAATTTGGATAAGCTTGCATGAATCTGGGTCTAAAACCCTAAAAAAACCGACTTGAAATTGTTACAAATCAGTGTGTTGGTTTAACATACTAGCTTGTTGTTAGAAGCTTCAAGAGAGAAAGAGTAGAAGACAGTGGATTGTTTAACAACCATTTAAACAAGATAAAAAAAACAAGAACTCGATTCAACCATAAATCAGTTAATAAATGTAGCGTCCCAAATTATATTTTTTTCAAATGTATATAACCGTGAGATCGTTAAATAAAATATTCAATTACATCATCAATTAACAACCGGCCCAACACTCGGGACCTTACGGCGTAAAAATAGGTTTTAAAGTAACGTTCATGTTTCAGAGTTTATAGAAAACTAATTTCGGAAGCAGCTACATGCAGGAGGCAAAGTGGCCATCTGCCAAATGAGTCCACAGATAATGTACATCACATCAATTATGCCACACAGGCAAAGTGGCCATCTGCCAAATGAGTCCAGCTGCTCACGACACCAAACGGTATCACATCATATATGCCACACAGGCGGGGTGGCCATCTGTCAAACGAGCCCAGCTGCTCACGACACTACACAGGTATCACATCATATATGCCACACAGGCGGAACATCATCACAGTATCACATAGAGCACTTATCACAACATAATATAAGAGTTACTGAAACTCACCTGATTAGAAACAACAGCAATAAAACAAAGTAATAGCCGTACGTGCGGATTGAAGAGTTAACGAATTTGACAGCAAGGACCTACAACACATCTTATTGAATCAATACCGGGTACAAGTCCTGAAGTCGAATGACACTCACACACCCTAAGTCCTAAGGTCAGACCACAGTCCATGCTGCACACAAAACCCAAGTCGGACAACACTAGAAGTCGGACCACACGAAGGTCGGATCAACTGAAAGTCAGACCAACACGAAGGTTTGACCAACTGAAAGTCGGACCCACACGAAGGTCGGACCAACTGAAAGTCAAACCAACACGAAGGTTGGACCAACTGAAAGTCGGACCAACACGAAGGTCGGACCAATCACTGGTACACACCGTCGACACTTACAAATCTGAAACCCTTCAAAACTCAACCAAACCACACCATTTTCGTTTCTGAGGATTCCTAACAACTAATAAACACATCCTTCCAAATTAATTCGATTAACATCAAGATTTAGTGGGTTAAAATCCCGTTTTTTGTTCTCGGTTTGGTGCTTATACAAAAACAGAGGCATGAGCTTGAAATCGACTACAACCACCTATCTTTGATCCATTTGGTGCCATATAATAGTATTCCAATACTCTTAGGTGGCGTTTGGTTCGCATAATGTTTCTGAGGGAATTGGAATCTGTCAGGAATTGGAATTTGAATCTGTGATCTATTTGGTTGGCAGGAAATGGAATTGGAATTTGGTTTCAGTAATGTAAAATAACATGCGGCGGATGGTCTATTGGAGGAAGGCTACGGCGGAGGGTCTAGAGGCGACAGCGGAAGAAGGCTGCTACGGAGATCCGGAAGCGGCTGCAGAGGAATGTTGCGATGGAGGGTCTAGCAGAGGAAGGCTGCGGTGGAGGGTCTGGCGGAGGAAGGCTACGACGGAGGGTCTGGTGGCGGCGGCGGAGGAAGGCTACGGCAGAGGGTCTGGTGGAGGAAGGTTACGGCGGAGGGTCTGAGGGCGACGGCGGAGGAAGGCTGCGGCGGAAGGTCTGGCAGAGGAAGGCTGTGGCGGAGTGTCTGGCAGAGGAAGGCTGCGGCGGAGGGTCTGGAGACGACGACGGAGGAAGGCTGCAGTGGAGGGTCTAGTGATGGAATTCATTTTCCCTCATTTGATGGATTCCAATTCCTTCAGAATCTCAAGGATTCCTCCGAACCAAACGCTACCTTAGGTTCAATTAGTTTGGTTTCCACAGTGCTTGGAAGAATTTTGGGTGTGGGTTTTGGCCTTACTCACAGCCGATGCAAGAAAGAAGAACAGGGGTAAAAACCCTCATAAAAACCTTCTCAACTACCATCTACACACTAAGAATTCCTCATGGATGAAGATATAAAGGATTCAAATCTCATACCTGATGGTTCCTTGAAGGTTTGCTCAACTCATGATCTCTCTCTTTCTTCTTCTTGGCAGAGCAAGAACACCTTGAACACACACTCTCTCTCAGGTTGAGTACACAATGGAACAGTAACAAGTGCTTTGGGGTTGTGCCATACATACATATATATACTTGTCTTCTTTGGCCAAGCACATCCAACCCCACTCCTTTAACATTAAAGCTTAAACCCAATACCATCCTTTGCTAGGCTATTAATGAGAGTCCAAATTTAACTCTATATATATATATATATATATATATATATATTCATAACCGGTCAAATAACTAAAACAACTCTATAAGCCAAATAAATTCACAACTCTTGAAATCGATTAGTAATGAAAATAATATTCATAACCCAAATTACATAGTCTTAATAATCACATACGGAAATCGGGTATTACAATAAAAAAACCCTAAAAACCCTAAAAAAGATCTAAAAACCTTAAACAACCATAAATCGGAGACAAGAACTTGATTCAACCCCTGATCTGGTTAAAAAACAACCCTTTAAACAAGATCTGAAAACCTTAAACAACCATAAAATCAGTTAATAAAAAACCCTAAAAAAAAGAAGATCAAGAGGAAGAAGACCGAGAAGAAAAACAAGGAGGAGAAAAAAAGAGAGAGAAAGGGATTATATAGAGACACCAGCAACGGCAGCGGCGGCAGTGTGGTTGTAACAGCAACGGCGGCGGCGGTGTGGCTGTAACGGCAGCAGCGACAGTGTGGTTGTAACAGCAACGGCGGCGGCAGCGGTGGTGTGGTTGTAACAGCAAGAGCGGCGGCGGTAGTAAGATTTTAGAAAGTAGTGGTGGTGCGATGGTGGAACATATCATCAGACATTATCGGGGGAGAGCAGTTGTCATACACGGTGCTCTGACGGTAGTGGTTGTGACAGCAAGAGTGGCAGCAGTGGTCGTACCTGGTGGTTGCTGGCAACGGTTTTGAAGGTCAAAGGGAGTGGTGGTGGACTGGTGGTGCAGATGAAGAGAGAGAGAGAGAGAGAGAGAGAGATATGGAATAGGGTTAAAGTGAGGGACGTAGAGAGAGAGAGTACATGGATAAAGTGAGAGGGTGTGTTTGTTAAAAAGATTGAAGAGAGAATCATTAAAAAAAATATGTTTGAAAACAAGCATAAGAGGTCAGGGTTGTTTGGAACAAGGACAAAATGAAGAAAAAGATGAAAATACCCTTTGACTAACGATCCACTTTAACTAGAGTTAGTCTAAAGGACTTAAAGTGAAACAAAATGACAACCACAGTAACTATTTTCGTAATTTTTAAAGTTAAAGGACTAAAAGTGAAAATCAGTGACAATCACACGGGTCATTTTTGTAATTAACTCTAATAACAAATAAGGAAATTGAAGTAAGGTGATTGGTTGGGAAATAAATTTAATATTGGCGGCTGGTGTTTAAAATCATCGTGAATGTTACGTTCGCATTTCGAAACCATTTTAATGGACCAACATACCCTTTCAGTTAAAAAGAAAATATTTAAGACAAGATAATAATTGATTGGTCCACGTTGGTTCTCGCAGTTCTCCTTTGAACAATTTCCTATATATATATATATATATATATATAGAGAGAGAGAGAGAGAGAGTCAGGATCCAGGGAAAACATGTTTAAATAGAGAACAAAGAGAACATTTGTAGACCATTGATTTAATTGATCGTACGGTGGAAATTTCTTCACATTTGAATGTTTTGTCTGTGAGTAGAGGGTAAAATAGGAATTCAACATTTATTTCTCCCACGATTGCTCCCCCACGTTGCTGCTCTCTGTTATTCTATAATTTCTATCTCATCAGAAGTAGCCCTCCCTCTTCGAGGTTCATTTCACCGGCCAAACTCACCGATCATCCTTCTAAATTCCGATGCATATCCTTCTTCTTCGACTTCAGAAAGGCCGATTTTTAGAACCGCCGTCGCAGCCCCTACACCATAGCCAACACCAACTCCGACGCCTTCCTCAACGTTATCAAATTACCAAAAGTATGCCTACATAAAATCCATCGCCAGCCATTTTCAAGCGAGTCTCATGTCTAATTTGATTCTTGAAAGTCAAGCGGTTTTGAAGTAGTATGAGAGAACGACACTATTTGGTATCAACAATTTTGGTTGTGTTTTTTTTTCAATTTTGAGTTTTAAGTTGCTGTTGCACTTATTAATTTTTGGTTGCTTTGATTTCTATATGTGTTTCCACTTTCCAGCCTAGTACAGTGAATTGTTCCGTTGCTTTGATTTTTTAATCTTATGGTTTCATTAATTGATGTTCGTTTTCTTTACTTTTCCCAAATTTCGTAGTTTTTTTTAGATCTGATTGTTTATTGAAGGAACACTGTTTTGTAACATGAGATGCAGAAGCAACTATCAAATTGCATAGGAATGCTCTTCAGGTGCTAGAACAATTAGAAAGTATGATAAGGTTCTATTGAGTGTGGGTTTGGAAAAATTAAAGAGAATATTGTAGAAGACATTAGAATTGCTTCACATGGCTACTTTATTACCCAATTTGGTTGCATACAACTCTGATAAGGTCTATTGAGAGTGAGTTTGTCCATTTCCAATCATTTTCCCTTGAAGGAACACTGATTTTTTAATTGAAGGAACACTGATTTTTTTGTAACATGAGATGCAGAACACTGATAAGGTCTATTGAGAGTGAGTTTGGCCATTTCCAATCATTTTCCCTTGAATAAATTCACAAGTTGATATATGACCCATTCCTATTGCATATAGTTATGATAAGGACCTGCTGGGATATGGGTATGGCCTATCTCAATTTTCAATCCTTTTATCTTTAATCGATTCACAGTTTATGTTTGCTATTTAATCTAGAACCAGTACATACATATCTGCAGGTGCATCATTTCAGAATACCCCCAAATACCTGGCAGCAGAATGGATCAATATAGGCATGTCTAGCTAACAGAGAACCAGACAAGACATTCCTTTCAGAAACATATATTGTGAACAAATAAGGTTTAGAACTACAAATTAATGAGAAAACAGGTGCATGTGTGTGAAAGAGAGTAGTTTGCCTCCGATCCTATATGTCAGAATAACAACTAAAACAAGAAGAAGAAAAACTTACTCCGGAAACGATAACAGAGATCGCCTAGCAGGTGCTTGATTGAACTTCGAGATTTCCAAGTTCGGAACGCTATCACTCGATCCTAACAACAGCAGAAAGAACAAGAAACTGGCGAATAAAGCGCCAAAGAAGGTGTGCTTCATCGATTGTGATTGACAACGCTAGCGAACAGAGCTGAATTGATTGTCAATTGAACTCAAATTGCTACCAAATCATAATAATTTAGGGTAAAAGAAACACAGAAAAACGATCTGTGAAGACTTGGTAAGAGGATTTTGAGAATTCGTCGGGGGGATGAAGATTCGAAGTGGTTTCTGACTGTACAATTCAAGCATCTCCGAAGCCGTGTTCCTCTGCGTTGTTTTTAGTCTTGATTTCAGTCAACCGGCGAAACCATTTTTCAGCACACGTCACCTAACAAAGGTTACAAAAGAGTTTTTTTCCAAACAGCCGTATATTTAAAACATATTTATCATTAAAACATATTTATCATATATAAGGCGTACCTAGTTTCAAACATAATTACTATTTAGGTGTATTTTTTGTTTTAACTGCTATTTTTACTGTATTTTTAAACTGTTTTTTATTGCATTTTTAAAATGTTTTTTATTGCTATTTGTTACTGCATTTTTTTAAAATGTTTTTACTGCTTTTTTTACTGTATTTTTAAACTGTTTTTTACTGCATTTTTAGCTGTTTTTATTGCTATTTTTACTGGTGTTTTTGGTGCATTTTTTAACTGGTTTTTATTGCTTTTTCAAACTGTTTTTATTACTATTTTTTACTGCTTATTTATTTTATTTGCTGTTTTTGTATTATATCTTAGATCCATAACAACAATTATTTAAACAATGATAGCAATAATAAATTAAAACCAACATCATCATAAGTACAATGTTTTTTAGGTACTAAACCAACAATGTCTTCTTACAAAATTGAAAAAGTAAAAAAAACATTCCCAAATATCTTCCAAATACCGTGAGCTGATAACAAACTATATCTCTCATTTCTTTGTTTTTTTCTTTTTTTGTAGATAAAGATAGGTTGGTTACCGGCTCACGGTATTCGGAAGATATTTGGGAACGTTTTTTTTTTCTTTTTTCAATTTTTATAAGAAAACATTGTTGGTTTAGTATCTAAAAACATTATATTTATGATGATGTTGGTTTTAATTTATGATTGCTATCATTGTTTAAATAATTGTTGTTATGGATCTAAGATATAATACAAAAACAACAAATAAAATAAATAAGCAGTAAAAAATAGTAATAAAAGGCAGTTTAAAAAAGAAATAAAAACCAGTTAAAAATGTACCAAAAACATCAGTAAAAAATAGCAATAAAAACAGTTTAAAAATACAGTAAAAAACGTTTTAAAAAAAATGCAGTAAAAAATAGCAATAAAAACAGTAAAAATGCAGTAAAAAATCAGTAAAAACAGTTTAAAATGCAGTTAAAGCAAAAAATACACCTAAATGGTAATTATGTTTGAAACTACACCTATATGGTAAATATGTTTTAAATAAACACCTATTTGGTAAAAAAACTCGGTTACAAAACTGAAAACTGGGACAGAGTTTCCATTTTGACCCCCTTGATTATTGATTTGTACACATTCGGTCCTCTAAACAACGGAACCACGCAAAAATGTAGTTTACCTAGGTTAGCGGTTTCCTGCTACTTTTTAACCATGATATAAACCCTATGCCGGAGAAAAGATTAGCCGTTTTTTAAAAGTAGGAGTGGGGGCCCTTTTTAGCGTCATGGGTGTCGTGTTTGGCGTAAAAGGAAGGACTGGCTACACCACCAGTCCACCACTACGTCGTGGTGGCTAGATGTGGTATTTTTCACTGTGTGGGAGAGTTGTGTGGTTGATGAAAGGGGCTTGCACAAATCTTTTCTTTTTTTCTTTTTTAAATTTTTGATTGGTTGGTTAGGTTGTATATGGAGTCTAGAATTTTGTGTAGTGAATAGTGTTGGAACAAGGACATAATCACATCATGGTTGAATCATGGATTGAATGATGTAAGTAAAAAATGACATGATGATATGGTGGGAAGTAACCAATGACCACTCCGCACTTCAATTAACATACATTTTAATGTTCAAATGTCAAATGACCTACTACACCAACAAAAGCAAAAAATGGTTTGATAGCAAAAACTTATATCATCCTAATTGCACTTACCATCTTGCACATATCAGTTGTATCCTAAAGAATTGTTGATACTAAAAGATCTTATTTAGGTTTTTTGGTTAATTTCAAATTGAGTTGTGATCATTTTATTTGGACAAATTAACATGATTGAATACATTTAATAACATCCCTACTTGCATGTTAAAATTATTATACTCTTAAAAGATATTATACCATACCTTGTGAGTAGCAATATTGGAGGCTACCCCTCCCAACCATATGTGATTATGTGGTGGTGTTAACTCACCTATTTCAGATATCAAGCTTGAATGGATCACCATGTGAAGCCAATCTATACATAGAAGAGTGTTACAAAAAAAAAAAATTTTTTTTTTGCATTAACTCTCATGCCTGGTCCTTCTAGTTAGCCTTAGCCAACAAGCTCCATCAGTTGAAGGATCAGTCCTATGTCCATAATATGCACAACAAAAAGTTGAATCCCACCAGCACGAGGTATGGAGGAGAAAAGATGTAGATAGTCATACCTTTAGAGTGATTGGTTCATGAGAAACCTCCAACAAAGAGAGGAAAATAAATAAATATACAAATATGCATAAATGTCCATAATATGTGATTTATACTATTTACATAATCTACTTTAGCCATAAGATTGATCAGTTGAAGGGTCTATAGAGCGGGTAACCTTTGCTTTTGAGATATTTGTATTATTAAATACCTTACTACATGATGTTGTAAACGAGTCAAGCCGATTTCAAGCTTGACGGGGCTCGAGCTTAGCTCAAGTATTTTAGACTAAGCTCGGCTTGACGAACCTTCATAATGCAGACTCGAAGAGGATTGAAGATTAGCTCGAACTCAACTTGAAAAGCTCGAATATCGATCTATTCAAAACAATTTTTAAATAACCAAAGTTATTTTAATTTATAAAAAAACTATATTAAATAACAAATATAATTTTGTATGTGTTTTTAATAAGTTGAAAATAACATTCTAACACGGTCATATGAGTATGTGACTTATAAATAGATAAAAGTTCAAGGACTTAAAAAGTGCGAAATACATTATTTTAAGTTAATCGTGTTAGTTTTATACTCTTAGACAACATGTAATATATCGTCAACGAACTCGTCATTTGCTTATCATGCTCATCGTATGCTTGTCATCTACTAAGGCCAGTTTAGTCACTCAACTCGTTATGGAATGGCTCGTCGTCCCAGTGAGAGCTCAAAAGCTCGTTATCAAAAAAAAATTATTTTTTATACCAATCAAATTAGTTAACATTAATATTATGTGTGTCCAATAATAATAGTGATGTAATAGTTAGTTATAAGGTATAACAGTCACTACTATAAAAGTTAATCATAGTAAAACTAATATAGCGAAAGTCATTATTAGCCTGTTGAACATAAGCAAGTGTGACCACTTCTCTTTTAAGGACTATAGAAAGATGGGCTCATCTTGTTTGACTTGAATGGAGAGCCGGCAGTGTTGACATGCCACTAATAAATAATGGTCGTGCAACAAATATATAATTTAGATTAATGTAACCTATTTTTTCTGACAATGACTGTTATAAAATATTATTATTAATTACCAATTAGAAAAGGACACAACAAAATAATTAAAGAAGCTAAAAGATTGATAACCAAAACAAATTGGGCCTTAATTAGCTTAAAGCTCACTCCTTATGGTCCTACCTCCTAACTCCTAAATAAAGGAATTATAGTCTGAAGGTACCAAAGTATTGAAAAGTGTTTTTCATGATTTATGATTATATATTCATGTCATGCTAAAAATAAAATGGTGTAAATTTAGAAATAAATCGGTGTGTACGTGTGTTTATTGTTTAAAAAAAATAGTCCTAACTCCTAAACCAGGTTTTTGTAATTACTACATTGAGAAGGGTTGGTATATTTAGAAGTTTATAATACTAGTTTACTAACGTGTGGGAATGAAATTAGATTCATTTATACTTATTTTTTAAAAGTATGCCCTATAATAAAACTTCTTTATCGAGAATTAAAGGGATTTTTTTGTAAAAATATTCGAGTTTTTTCAAGAAGTGAAAAGAAGAAACTTGAATAAGACCAAATAAAAGGTGTTGTACGTAAACGAAATTTATCTTAATTCTTTTCCTCCCAAAAGTCTGAGAATTTGAATAGAAAGGATTATCATTCCTTTCCTTCTTAGATTTAAGAAGGCAACGGTTAATCATCCAGTTTTGGCATATTGGATATTGATTATTCTTAGATTTATAATACCTTTGTTGGAAAGGTTAATGCGAGAAGTATAATTTTTACGAGAAGTACGATAAGTCATTCAAACCATTCATCTAATGGATCATATTAATAAC
This sequence comes from Drosophyllum lusitanicum, assembly GCA_032274825.1. Taxonomy (NCBI): domain Eukaryota; kingdom Viridiplantae; phylum Streptophyta; class Magnoliopsida; order Caryophyllales; family Drosophyllaceae; genus Drosophyllum; species Drosophyllum lusitanicum. Next base: position 13,471 of record JAUEJL010094879.1, read on the forward strand.
ATTTACTTATTTTAAATAATTAAAAAGGACAACAAAATAAACATAAAATATTCTTTTTCCTATCTTTCATTTTTCTACTCTCTTTCCTACATGAGTTTTTATTCTCCTGATTTTTAATTTCCCAAAAAAATTTTAAAATAAAAGTACATTAATAAATTTATTTAAACCGACATGTTTATTCATTATCTAGTCAAAACCAACATGTTCAGCAATGAACTCATAAAAAAAGAATTAAAATCTCATTCCAAGCTCAACATGTTTAGTGATGAACAACTTAAAAAAAAGTTAACATTTAGGCAATATGAACAAACCCGATTCCTATATACTAGTTCACCCATGAACTAATTAAAAGCCTACACTCTTGTTCCTCACATGTATGTTCACTAAGGAACTGCCATAGAAACCAAAAAAAAAAAGAAAAGTCTCGGGAGATGCTATTGTACTGATAACAACCATGAAAAAAAAGAAATAAACAAATGTGTAAATTTAAATATTCAGATTAAGTTTTTGGTATAGAAACACAATCGTTAAAAATGAAACAGATGGTGCGGAATCTGAACAGCAACGGGATTCTTGGTATAGAAACCCAATCAATGACAGAGATGGTGAATCGAAACGGTGAGGAATCTGAACAAGTAAGGGCATAGAACTCAATGTGATGAACGATACGGTGAGGAATCTGAATAAGCAGCAACAATACCATGGCTACCAAAGACAAGCGAGTTGGTGTGATGAACATGAACCGATCACCGGCAAGCCTTATAAGGTTGAGCATGGTGGTGGTGGTGCGGCGGCGGCTAGGAGCAATGAAGGACGACACTCACATCAGCAACGGTTGCGGTTGCGGTTGCGGTCGGCGGCAAAAGGGGTGGTAGAGTCGTTGATGGGTCAACTGTTGTATGGTAGCCGGAATGTTGACATCTCCGGTGGGCGGCACACGGTGGCGATAGAGAGATCGTAAGGTTGAGCTCCTCTTCTTCCATGGCTTTGGGACCGTCTTCAGATCTGTTGATAAACATCGGCCACGAACGGTAACAAAGGAGCAGTGGTTGGGCGGCTAAAGGAAGAGGGAGGGAGAGAAGTCGCTAAATTTGGAGAGGGAGAGAGGATGTCAGTTGAAATAATGAGAGGAAGTGATTCATTAAGGTGTGATATAATATGCTATCAAAATAACCTTGCTATCCTTTTAGGCGTAATTTTTAGTTCCCACGGTTTCATCTTAATTACTAAAATGCCACATATCTTAACCATTGATTAGATTATCCAAGCCTCCAAGGGCTCAAAATACTTCTAGCAAAATGTAAGCTTTGCGCATGAACTCTACCATTTTAATACACTTTTACATCATTATTGATTTTTCTTACAACACGGTTTATTTGACATTAAGAATGAAACAAAATGTAGCTAAATTACAACATATAAAACAAAATATATTTCAGTAAGAGAAAGTGACAAAAATTCATGACAAAGTCCACATGTAAACAGTTGACCAAGCTGTGAGAGCAAAAGCAGCAGCCAAGTAAGTCCACATCATAAGCATTGCACACTCCTCTTGCCCAACATTAAACAACTGTGCCATTGTACCTGTATATTTCATATTATCCATTCAAAATATTCTTTTATAAATCTTATTATAGATCGTATAGACATAAGTCAGAAAAATAGTATGTTTGACTTTCACAAGTCAGAGCTTAGTTTTATTCGTACCATATATATCAATAAATTTCAAACTAATTTGTTTGACTTTCAGAAGTCAAAAGTCAGAAATGCTTACTGATATTCACACCAGGGGGCAGAGCAAACATGATCAACAACACGAATCTGAAAAGCGGATCTGTTGGAAGCAACCCCAGAGCTGCAGCCACCTTAATCACACCGATGCCAATGATGGGAAGGATTAGGTAACGCACAATGATAACCATGATGATGATTATGGGTCCCACACCTGTCTTTCGTAGACCTATCAAAATTTAACCATTAAAATCAAACCGTAAAAAAAAATAGAAATTACATTTTAATCCCGTTATTGTACCTTGTGTGAGATTTCCTCCTAGTATAAGAGTGAGACAAGGTATGGTTCCATCTCTGTGGTAGCAAAAAGCATATAAAATTAAAAATTTCAAAGATCTTAGTTTTGTAGAGGTTAAATCTTATGGAGAATGGAATTATGGTTACCCGAGTAATGTCATGGAGTCTTGGACCGCTCGTAAAGGAGCTTGTTCACCTATTAGAAGCTTTTTTATCCATGGGATTGCCCCAAAGATGAGCCCTGCAAACTAATGAAAGGTTATCATATTTAAGTAGTGGAGACAAAACAACTTTCAACTTGTTCAGCAAAAATTAATCATTGTTTTGATAATAGTTATCATTATCATGCATTATTTATTCCTTGTGAAATGCTCGAACCAACCCAACCCAAACCGTTTGGACCTACCATAAAAGTTTACCCTTTATTACTTGTTATTTTTAATGCAAACCTTTTTTGACTTGTTAAATACTGTTCATTTACAATTTAAGAGATGGTACGGAACCTAAGTTAGGTGCTGCCCTGCTACTAGCATTACCCAACATTTCCCCATATTACAAACTCCCATTGTCCTCTTCAAATTTAGACATAAACCAAACAAAAGTTAATAGGAAAGATGTAGGAAGTGAGGACGATATTGTGTAAAAACGGGCCAGGCACACTCACATATACGTCCGGGGGGTTATTGTGTTAAAAATATGACCATGAAGACCAAACTATTATAAGCATCAACTTAATTCTTATAAATAAACCAAGACCTAGGAGGTCTTTATGCACTTGAATACACTTGGGATGACCTCCGATCCATTTCCTCTTTAGCTATATCTTTAAAGTTAACCAATTTGACCTACTATATGTCTCAAATTAACCCATTTATAGGTAAACGAGCCAAAATTGTCACTTTTACAATTAAGATGATAACCGAATTCACAATTCCAAATAACATGATGTGGGTGATACATTACACTTACAGAACCAATGGATGGTGGAGCTAGTAGCTGCTCTAGTATTTTCTTTAAAATTTCTACTAATTGATCTGAAAATGTCCTGTCTTTTTCCTCTTCATACACAATCTACAAAATATGAAGAAAAATTTAGCAATTTTAAATCAACTGCATAATTTCAATGAGTTAAATTTAAGAGTGTGCATGAAATTCAAGGGGCACACCTACACATTGGTTTTCTGTATCATCACTACTCAAGTTTGTTGAAGGCGTGATTTTATTGACATGATCATGATCTTCTTTGTTTAGAAGGCAGGTGTTTTCATTGGCATGTAAGTCTTTAGTTGCTTCATTCGATGTTTCCTCAATTTCTTTCACAAAATTGTACCTCAAAGCCGAGCCTTGGATCATTTGGTATGTACATGTCCATGTGTAAAAACTACCCAACTGCACAAAACCACATATTAACCCAAATAATATTTTAAATCAACACATTTTATGGTAATTACTCAGCCAGTTACCTACTTGGCCATTGATTTACAAGATTCCTAAATGGATCTTTAAAGGGCAGTTTAGACATTTGACTAATAATGATAAACACCCTTTTGGCAACTACAAGTAGAATCATAGACAAGAATCAAGAACCGACTTACCGCCATCGAGAAAGATGCATAAGAAAGTCCCTTAGCTTTACAAACACTATGATCTCCAAATGGACTGCCATCATCAATGCAGATGGCTGGGATCATTATCAACAAAAGGTTTGCAAAATTTCCTAAATTCTCCATGGAGAATGAAAGCGAACAAAATTAGAATAATAAATAGAATCTTGAAAAGGCAATTGTTATAGTCTCATTAATACATACATACAAACATACATACATACATACATACATACATACATACATATATTATATGGGAGGGTTCAAATGAAAACTGATTTTCGTACGACAATCGCGAGAACCAATCTTGGCTCATTAATGACGGTCCACCCGGACGCAATTCATGGTTGGGTAAATATATAAATGACCAAAATACCCTAATGATGGTACAAACACTTCTTGAACGAAAAACAATTCTCATTCGAACTTTTTCCACAGAACCAATCTTTATTCTTGATTAAAATAAATCAATGGCTAGTAATGGGGGAGAGTTCATTAATATATCATTAATGGCTCGTTAATAGAGGCATTTTGGGAAATTCAAGTCTCACTAAATAATGACGCATCCACCCACACGCAATTTTGGGTAAACATATAAATGACCAACACACCCCTATTGAGAATAAGTCGGAAATAACTCGGTTTATGAAATACTAGAATCGTGACGCGACGAAGGAATCCTATTCGAGAATGTCGGGCGAAATTCACGGGCCGCGACGCGACATTACTCACATCGCAACGCAATGGCTGGCGAAAATCAAAACTAATTAAAGACATGTCCAGATTTAATTAAAGGACTTCTAATCACTTTCGGCCAACACTAGGGTTTCCAAATACAGGGAATACAAAGAACATGGCAGATTTTGGTTTGGAGAAATGGAGGTTGAAGATCAAGCTTAAGGATTGAAAATTGGAAGACAACACCATTGTTTCTACATCCGGTTTGCTTTGATATCATGATTAGCTTACTTTGTTTAGATTTCAGTAGTTGTTTTCTTTTGATTATGGGCTGATAACCCTTTAGATCTCTACTTAGACAAGATGACTCTTTGAGTTTTAGTGTGATTTCAGTGATTTGGATGATAAGAAGTTATATATTTGTTATGTTTAACTTGATCAAAGATCCATTTGTGTTAAAGTTCTTGACTTTATGATTTAATGACCGAGTTAGCATAGGTGATATGACCATTCTATCTATGTTTGCTTGTATCATGATTTGCTATGACCATTAGGGATCATGACTAAGATGAACCAAATCCTAGGGTTGGATCATATTTTGATTGAACTTTAATGTGTTTGACAATTGCATACGATGACCATTCGGTGTTGATTGATTATTTTTTACCAATACGGATCAATAGATTAAGTCTAGCATAATACGAATTAATCGACTAATTGTAAGAATAATTAATGGCATGACCATTCGGTTAATGTTCTTACGATCTATGCAGTTATCACGGTGGGAAATCAAATAGCGGTCAAAGTACCTGATTTGGGATAGCGGTGGGATAGCGGTTTTTAATATTACGTAATATATATATATAATTAAAATCATAAAATATTAATTAAAAGCATTGTAAAAAATTAGTACACTAATATAGTAAATGGTAATATTATATTGGGCTTTGAGTGTTGGACATAAAGCAGATGGGCTCAAAGGGCTGCCCAAAACAAGTATAATCTGCCAAAAAAAAAAAATCAAAAAAAGCGCAAACCGAGAATAGCGGTTGATTTCCTTTAAGATAGCGCTCAAATAGCGGCGCTATTAGCGCCTATGCTATTTCTCACCACTATTCCCCACCGCTATTTTGCCTAGGTCCGCTAACCGCTATCCTCATGCTATCCCACCGATATCCCACCGCTATTGACTGCATAGCTTAAGATTATAAGGTTAGTGATTCCGTGATTCGGACCAAAAGATCTCACCACCTTGGGAATCGGTATATAACAACATATTATTCATAGCACTTCCATTGAAATCTACTAAACTAAAGAGGGAAATCGAGTCCAAGTAGGGGTTTTAATAGTTTAATCCAAAAAGTTGCTTGCTTTCTTCTCTTACTTGTTTAGAATGTTTTGTTTCATTTGGTTCTCTAGTTTAAAAGTTGGTAAATTAGTAGTCAATTTTAGTCTTAATATAAAAATCCCAAATTCCCCCTTTAATTGCTTTTATTTGTTCAACCGATAATTCGTTTAAATATAACTAAAAATCCCGAATGTTTGACACTCGGTCTTACCAAAGCTATACTATAATACGATTAGGTTCTCTTGCCTATTGTTTTGTAGTCGGTACTTTGGTGATTCCTTATATAAATTTAAAACTGGTACGTAAAATGCACATGAGCACATCATGTTAACGGAGATCACAAGAACGATACCGGAAGTCAAGGATGGCATATATGGTATGGGAGACCCATGGTGATGGAAAACTCACAAAGATAATTGACAATTAGCCCCGGCTAATATAAAGGTAAGTTGTAAGCATGTAATATCCCGAACTTTGAAATATCATCAACTTGGAATGGTGAGGTGTTAAAATACTCATTTGATTATTAACATTGAGATTTAATATAAAAGATCTTGATTATTATGTGTTGAAAAATAAATTGTGAAAGTTTTATAAAGTTCCATGTAAGTTTGTGTGGCCAAAGAATGAGAAACTGAACTTAGGGACTGATTAATTGTGAAAGTTTCACCACGGTGTTGTCAAGCACCACAAACGCCATATTGTTGTCCACTCCGGTTACTCCAACTCTTGTTGGTGATTAATAAACTCATTGATGATTTTTATCATCCAAGCATCAAACATGTTGCTTCATTTCAATGTATTTATGATTCATATAATTAATATTACTAATATTTTGCTCTAAAATTTAGTTTTCATGTATCTAGATTATGCTTAAATGGAGCTTATTAGTGTTTGAAACTTTTCTATCAGTTTTGTGAAAATTTGATGCGTAATTTTGTAAACTCAAGCCGATGTAGTTGAACGCTATTATATTCGGATTAACTTTGTTGAGCATGATTTAAACTATGTTGCACCTTGATAAATGATTTACTCAGTCTAACCATTTATGTGTATGACTACATGAATCAATGTGTAAGTGCACATGCTTTGGTACTTGACTATAACATGCTATCATCGTGCTTATGAGTTAACTAAGCTCTTGAACCATATCAAAGTTTCTATACATCAAATGAGAAAAACAAAAAATGACGTTTCACAAGAATGTGTGTCCTTGTGCTAAATATTTGCAACTACAATGCAAGTAAATTTTAAGACCTTGATACATGATTAACTCAAGCAAAGTATGTCTTTGTGTGTTCATGGGGAGTCTTTTTTATTAGAGCTTGATTTGATAATTTTTCCTTTTAACAAGGACACATGACCAAGAGGAAGGATTAGGGTCCAAGTAGCTCATCTACATCAAAACGAGGCAAACATTCTAGCTAGAGATCACAACCTTCTCCCCCTCTACAACCACTTAGTAATTTTCTTCCCTTGCAACAGATTCATCAGTCTAACACTACTAGGAGTGCTCAAATTCTTAATGTTTAGAAATGGCTAGACTTTACCTACCACAAACACCGAACCGTTTTGCAACGGCTTATGCAAAAGAAGTTTGAGAGATCATGGACATTATAATGGAATACAAGGCGAGACTTAGGTATGCATGAGCATGACTTAGGTGTACATGAGCGCGACTTAGGTGTGCATGATGAGATGAAACGTCTACTTGTACATGTAGAAGTCCTTGGAAAACTTGTCTTTGAAGCTTGGTTAAGATTTTTAATATTCGTGAGCTGATCCACCAAGAGCTAGCACTTGACTTTTATAACACATTTATCTTCGATGAATCTTGCAAGGACTATGAGGATAGATGTTTGCTTACATTTAGATTAGCTGATCGTCGATTATCTCTCCGTGAGTTTGCCTTCACCATGGGTCATTAAACGCAGAACGAAGTTGAGCATCCAGATCTTGACTCCACTTACTTAGCTCCTTCATTAAGATTTAAGAGACTATGTGCGTACAACATTATAGCATAATTATGCCAAAGGTGACTACCACCCCGGTTCTTCTAAGGCATTTGTGTTTTACAACCTCATACACCGCATTCTCATGAGCCTCTATTTACGCTAGATCTCAAGATCACGTGTATGCTTAATACAAATTCTTGCACATCCAATGTCGCGTACCTTTTAGCTAAGTATGTGAGTGTGTCAACCGGTAGGAGGCAGAAAAGCCCTGTACGAGGAGGTTAATATGTCACTATACTAGCTAGAAGTAAATGTTTGCTTTCCCCTAATGTGGAGTCCCAGTTGACAATTGTCATCGGGGAAACATATTTCATTGATGGATAGATGTTCACCACATAGGTATGATCGGTTCTCATTGCACCCATCCATTTTTGCTTTCATGCCCTGCGTAGTTAATAGCGCCGAAATCTCTACTGGATAGCGATTCGCGGTCATAGACAAAATAGCGGTTCAAGATATCGGTCCTAAATAGCGGAGCCACGGAGGCACTAATCTTGCCCAGATTTCCATTATTTTACCGCGATTTCCGTTATTTTACCAAGATTTCCGCTATTGTACCAAGATTTGAATAGCTATATTACAGTCATGGAAGAATTAGTTTTGTAATTGATGTTTAATTAGTTTTGTAATTGATGTTTAATTAGTTTTGTAATTGATGTTTAATTAGTTTTGTAATTGATGTGTAATCGATTTCTTAACTTTATAGAAAAATTAGTTTTGTAATTGATTTGAATTATATATATTCTACATAATATAGAAGACCGCTATACTACCACTATCTCACCGCGATAACCGCTATTTCAAATAGGCACAAAAGCACAAACCACGGGGCAAGTTCTTATGTGAAGCAATCAACATGTGTGAGGCGCATGTAGACGAAGCACAGTGGCTCCATAGCACAGAAAAGCGCTCTGCATTGAACATTTGTAATTTTTACTTTCGTTTTTTAACTTTTACCTTATCTTTTAACCCAAATACCATGGACACACTATATAATTGTAGTTTTCTTGACCAAATAAGCTAAGCATTTTGCAATTCAAGTTATTAATTCATCAAAACCATTACACATCCATATCGTTTCTACATGTTAGGGAGATCTTCATAAGCAAACACTCTTATCCCATCATAGTCTTTATTTCATAAAATTTGCACCTTCTCTCTATTAGTCACTAAGTAGTTCTTTTAATTTATCTTGCGTTAATTAAAAGAAATACAAGATCCACTTTTTTAAAAGAATAAGATTTAATTAATATCAAAGTATTCAAGTTTAAGAACCATTCCCTCATATTGAAAACCCTGGTCTTATCTTAACCATACTAACGAGCAACCGATACACTACCACTTAAGTTATATCTAGGTTAAACCAAATATTTTCTCTCTTTAAAACCTAGGTGTGCTCGAGCAATCATCGGTCACCTAAGCTAAAATGGCATTAAAAGTATTAGATGTATATCATTTTCCTTCGATCTTGTTTTCATTCCCTTAATCAAATTCAATTTCTCTTATAAATGGGACTCATCCATAATTGTATATTGATTTCTACTTACATTGTTTAGATGGGATCATGATTCATGACATTTAAAAAAAACTGTTAAATTTTAAAAGGAATATTGCACCAAGTTTACCTGTTGAGCACATAGCTATTATGAGGCCTTCCAAATAAGGCTCTGGTTTGATCAGTTTTACTACTACCCATCCTAATATCCCTCCACATAAAAATGTTACTCCAATATTTATTGGCATAAACCACCTACACAAAAAATATATAAATAAAGTTAAAAAACTAATACACCAGATTTGTCAGGATATACAACTTTTCCATGAAATAATTACTCGTGCCATACAACTCTACAAGCTATAACAATATAATCATGGAATATTAGGAACGATATTTATTTGGACTACTACTTTAGAGTAATCTTTTAGGTCATTTTAATATCTTCGTCCATATTGTCACTATAGCAAGATATTTTGATCACCCTTTTCTTGCAAGTTTATTCTTAGGACCTAACTTCAATTTTCTCACACATTTGTCCTTAGTAAGCATTAGTGCATTACCATAACATTCTTTATGGCAACAAAGTATAACTTATGAATCCAGCTAATACATGGTTGAAATATGAGGAATAATATGTTGTTGTTGTATCTAATGGATAGTGCCAAAACTAATTATAAACGATTGTACATTGGTACATAATCAAATCAGTATCGTTCCCCAATTGTTGCAAAAATATGCAATTACAGAACATAGTAATTGCAACTTTACTATAAAGAGTGCAAAACATCTCATTGATACTTTGTAAAAAAATACGGTTACTACAAGAAAAACTTGGTGTCAAGTTTTCAACACGGATAGTTGTTACGTAAAGGTAAATGGGGTATTCATAGACCGTTTATATATTTTTTAATTGGACTTCTATCTTTATTTTATAAAAGAAACTTTATATTTCAACTTTTAGAAGGAATGAGGTAGAAAAAGACTTACCATGAGATAATGTCTTCAAAGGTGACCGTCTCGACAAGGCTTGCAAAAATAAGCGAGGGTGTAAATACCACAAACACAATCTGCATGAACAATTTTAGAAACTCATTCTACAATTATTAAAAAAAATTAACATCTCTTCAATTTAGAAATTTTTATATTTATTTTTATATGCCCCAAAACAGCTTAAGCATAAACAGTTTTAGGTGTTGTTTGTTTTCGAAGACATAAAGGTCTTATGTCTTATTTGATGTCTTCGGGAGAAGATGTGGTTTAGAAGGTCATAAGTCTCAGAAGGTCTGCGAAAAAAGATGTAGTTTTTAGCTTCTCAAAATAAGCAAAAATAAGACCGAATAATGTCTTATGTCTGCGAAAAAACAAACAAGCTTATTAGAAACGTCTACGGGCGCGCAGACATTTCTTTGAAAAAACAAACAAGCTTATCAGAAACGTAATAAGACCTTATTTTAAAAAACAAACAAAGCCTTAGTAACGAAAGTCTTCCACAGAGGTGCAATACGGCAATTTCTCATTAAAAGAATGCCTTTTTTTCTATAAAATGTTAATATCTTAGTACCTTTTCAACGGTTAAAATTAATCGTGACTTCTTATAAATAGAGAAACAAGTTTTGTCATCTGGGATTACACAATTAGTTAACAAACAACCATTAGGAGGATTTTTAACAACTAGTTTAAAGATAATAGCGCGGTACCCGTGCTATGCGAAGGGGATGAATAGTTTGTGCTCCACCACATGTCCGGTTTCAAGAATGTAAGGGTATGGTATTTGGGGAATGCGGTGTCCGCAAATAGTTTCTTTCGACAACATATCCGTTTTCTTTCTCCTTTTTCAATTTTCTTTATTTGTCTTTTTTTCTCATAAACTCTTTTATTGGTTTTTAACGTAATTTTTGAAAAACATTAAAATAAGGAAAACGATATATAATTATGTTTAATGAGATGTTAAACAGTAGCTACCATATTAGTTAGGGTAATTAAGGAGATGATTGATTGAACTTTTGCTTTGAGTATTTGTATTATTTGCATAAAAACTTGTACTATAGTCTTAAAAAGTTAGAGGACTGAGAGTGTTAAACTCTTTATATATTAATATACATATTCTTAGAAAATAAATGAAATATATTGTTATACGCAATCATTTTAAAAGTAATTTTATTATCGAACAATTATAAATCTTTATAAATACCAAAAGACCATTCATGTAAAGGAGAGACTGGAATTTCATTTGAAACAAACAACTATTACCAAATGGGCCTTTGGTTAACGTTCCTACTCAGGGTTTATGTCTCATTATAGTCGTCATTAACAAGTAAAGAAACAAATGTGGATTCCCAAATATCCACCAAACCCAAATCTTGTTTCATATCCATTGCCGTTTAAGAGGGATGGTTATTGTGAGAATGGATGTTTGGGTGAGAATAGAAGAACAAATTCTAGCCATCAATTAGATGTGCAATTCACTCGTTGCAATTCATGGTTGGGTAATGAATAAAATGAAGGGTCAAATGTAGATCAAATCGAATCAAATGAAGTGTTGGATTAAGTCTTCCATTCTCACCTGAATATCCATTCTCATTTGAACATCCCGCACCGATCAAGCCTACTATTAAACCATAACCAAAAGTCATTTATGTGAAAACGATACTAGCAAACACTGCAATTTGTAATCATAAATAATTTTCCACAAATAAAGCCAAGTAGAATGAAAAAAAAGGGTTGATAAACTTGATAGGGTATTTTCAGGGGTGTTTGTTTTAGCTTATTTAGGCTTGTTTTTCGTCCTTATTTTCCATAATAAGGTCATTTTTTCGGCTTATTTTTCAGAAATCCGGCTTATTTTCGTACCGTAAGTTATAATAAACTCGTAATTCAGAAAAAACCAGCTTATAAAATTAAAATAAATTTGGAAAATAAAGCCAAGCAAGATAAAACTTCCAATAAATGCTATTCTACTTCAAAGTTGAAACCCTAGACACTGAAATCCTGGATCCAACTTGAATGAGTTTATATAGACATTTAATAGAGAGAAGTAGAAGAGTGACCTTGTTAAGGGAGTTGCGTGTATCATTGGGAAGAAGATTGAGGAAATCCGTAGCCATGAAAGCTCCGATTGCGCTTACAATCAACAATTGCAGTATCGGCATCGATGCCACCTCCAACAGCCCCCAAAATCCCATTTCAATAACTTGGGGAGAGATTTGAAAACTGAAATTACATATCGTGCAGCGGACAAAGAGGTCAACGCTTTCGCTCTGTTCTATAGTTTTAAAAGGAAGGGATGGGTAAGAAAGGGAAGAAAAGTTTGTGTTAATGTGTTGAGTAAATAAATATTTTATTCAGACCTATTTGATAACTGCGAGAATCAATCTTGATCGTTTAAGTGATAAGTGGAATTCATAGATGAAAAGTGTGGGGGGTTGAGTGTGGCAAGGTGCATGTAAGGAATTCATGGGTGGGCAATCCAATTGAAGGAG
>JAUEJL010094880.1:0-13820 GCA_032274825.1 Drosophyllum lusitanicum
TTTTCAAATTTGGGTCTACTTAAGATAAAGGAAGAACACCATGGGTGTTCATCTTCACATATACATGTGAAGTGTTCTTGAAGAACAAACATAAATATTTTGAAGAACCGGTAAAGTTTAAAATAAAAAATCTAAAAAATTTTAAAATTGCCGATTACCTACACTTCATGTTACATATTGCATCCAATGGTAGATTTAAGTAAGTTCGTTGTATTCATTTTAGAAAAAAAAGTTTGTTGTATACAATGACAATTTAGCCAAAGTTCATTATATTTGCATGCAGTTTGCCCATAATGTAAGGGTCGATTAAATGAGGGATATCAAAACCTCTATACCTTCAATACAACTAATATATAGTATAAGGGTCGATCACATAAGCAATTATAGTTAGCAATTTAATTCTTAATTGACTAAGAGCATTCATAGTCCATACCACTTTACAAGAGTTTAACAGATTGTCAAATCACCATTCCATTATCTATACAACTTTATCCTTTAATCTCCACACTCTATTAAACTCCACATATTTTAATATTAAGAAATTTATTAAAAATATAAATATATTAAAAATTAAATAACTAAAAAATATATTAAATTAAACTCTATAATATTATAAAAAGTAAATAAGGTATTTATAATTGTGGGATCCACCATTATTAAAATTGAAAAAAAAATTAACTTGAGCCACCAATTCTATACTACGGTTGAATGTTGATTCAACCCTATTTTTATTTAACCCCCTTTATAATCTATACCACTCTTATTAAACCCCTATACAACCTCTATTGATCTCCCATCGGAGATGCTCTAAAAAGTAAAGAGCTTTAAAAATGAAAAAACAACATTTGATAAAAGTTATCATTCTTTGTTTTAATTTTAATCGTTTTTCTTGTTAAACAAATGAAGGTAATTATTTGGGTTTAGTTCACCAAAATGTATCTAAGTTCTCATGTTTTGCTATTGTATGTATTGAACTTAAAAAATTTCTATTGTGTATATCGATTTTTTAATTTGTCGCTATTGTGTGTATTAAACCTTTTATTGTATGTACTAACTTTGTAAATTTTTTACTTTTTTATGTAACCAAAATATATACAATAGCAACAAATTAAAAGTTTGACACACACAATAGAAACTTTTAAAATTCGATACACACAATAGCAAAACGTAACAACTTGAATACATTTTAGTAAAGTCTAATCGTTTCACTTTAATTAGGACCGTTAAGATTTCGACAATTTTTTTAGCGATTTTATAATAAATGAAATTAATTAAATAGCGAATTTAGTGATTATTTCACTTTAATTAGGGTTGTTAAGATTTTATAGAGAAAACAAATAATAAATACAATTAATTATTAATCTAAGATAATAAAATTAGTTTAATATCAACATTAAAATCAAAAAAGAAACTTTGATGTTTCCTAGAAAATTGCTAACGATGATGACGTCTCTTCTTTTCATTGATTTAGGATTTTTAGAGTGTATTTTAACGATTTTTATACTAAAATTCGTAATTTTAAAAATTTTAGCTTATTTTCGGGAATTTTGCTCCAAGTTGTCTTTTTATGGCACAACAGGAGCCGACTCCAACTCGGCTCAAGCTGGCAAACTTCAGCATATCAGATCCTGTTGATAGTAATCAATTATGTAAATCTTTGTCTTAAATCTAAAAGCAGTCTTTCCTAAAATAATAAAATATAATCAGGACACTAATTTACTAATTTCAGATATCTTTTTGCTTAAAATATAAGTATATTTTTATCCTAATTTTAAAGTCACCCCCAGTTTGAATTAATTTTGTTAAATCCAGATTAGTAAGAAAGTTAATTTTTATTTGATATCTTTAATGGCTATAGAAAATCTACTTTTGATCAATAAACTCAACTGGAAAAGAATTAAAGGACCCTAATAAAGTTCTAATTTTTCTCACATTTCTGGGAAAATAAAGTTAAGAATATTTATTTAATTCAAGATAACACCCATAATCAAGAAAGAGAGGAACATGAAATTATTAAAGAAATAATATTCCCATATCTTCTTTGTGAGCCCCTTCACACTCCTTTTTCTTGCTTTTACTGTCTCTTTTCATTCTACTGGTTCCCCTCTTTCTCTCTCATCTCACAATACCCTCTTTCGCTCTCTACAATCTGAAGCAAACTTTCAAATGAGAGGAGTGATTGGGAAGCACCCATCAAGTGATGGAAATGGTGAAGTTGGTGGTGCAAATGGGATCATAAAATACAACAGAAAATGCAGAGATGTTGTGTTTCTTGTTTTCTTCATTGCTTTCTGGATCGCCATGATAGTTAACTCTAGCTTCGGCTTCAACCAAGGAAACCCTTTGAGGTAAATAGCAAAAAGAAGAAAGAAAAACAACAAAGTTTCATGCTTTTTGATTTATGAATAAATGTTGTTAATTTCCCTTTATGAAAGTTTAATTCTTGTTGAGGGTTTCCAAGATATCCTATAGTTAGTGTCATTTTCGTGTTTCATTTTATGCTTTTGTATAGGATGTGGGTCTTGACACTTCGTATGAGGTTTATGGCGGTCAAGATTTGATTCTATGGTTGTGTCAATCTGGTAGATAATATTAGTTAAGTTCTGTTGCAAGATTCCGATTTGTATATATGTTGGATTAGTTAGTTCTTGAACATGGGAGTACTTTTGGAAATTGAACTATAAAGAATATTATTATATGACTCTTGACAGGTTACTCAATAAGTTACTCTGGAAAATTAAATATTTCTTAAGAGATTATTATTTGGGGAAGAATTTAACCAACTGCAAATAGTCACAATCTTCTCATAGAGCTGTTTTTTCGTTGATCAGCGATTGTGGAAATACCAACAATGTTAGGATTCACAGTCAAAGTTAAAGTGCAAATCTTTGTTTTCTTTTTGAATGCAGTCTTCACTTCATGTAGTTTATTGATCCTATAGCTTCCTTTTAGTTTTCTTGGGTGTGTGGTATATGACGAGTTGTGTTTGGGCAGGCTAAACTTCGGGTTGGATTATAAAGGAAATGTATGTGGGGGCAAACACAAAGATTTTGACCTGCGTGAATTGGAACTTAAATATTGGGTTAATCCTAACCAAGTTTACCAAAGTGGATTAAAAAACAGTGGAGTAAAACTGTCAAATGCTCGTACAGTATGCTTGTTGGATTGTCCAATACCATCAGAAGATTCTCTGAATTGGGTTTGTGATTATCCAGAAGGAGATATCCGTATTTCATTAGATGATTGGATCGATATGAATTATGATTATTTTGCTGACCTTACTCCTGAACTAAGAAACACTTCTCTTCAGCTTCAAGGTCCTTGCTACCCTGTCATTTTTCCAAGCGTAAACGGTATGTCATAAAGCTAATTTGTATAAGATAATGTTTTTTTTCTTTTCCTTTGTGTTGTAAATAAAAAACTTTACTGATCATGCAGTTTATTGGAGTTGCCAATTTGTTGATCGTCCATCGAATGTATCTTTAACTAATTGGAAGAAAATGAATGGGGTTACCATTAATGATGATATGGTCATTGATAAATCTATTCACAAGTCCATTAACGCGCGGTCTTCTGTATTAAAGGTATTTTGCTCTTTAGAATACCTATTTGTTTCTTTTTTTTTTGTAGTTTACTATAGTGTAAAAATTAAAGGTGGCAAGATGGGTGGGATGACAAGCTGGTAACGAAATTGGATTCCGGTTGATACTGGTTATTTGTAGTGCAGGGCAAAACATACCGGGTTGGGTTTACATGCAGACACTTTTTGTTTTTTAAGAAAAATTTGAAATAATAGAACTATTAATTATGATTCCAAGAATAATATTTTAGATTTGAGATTTCTAAGTAACAGTGTTCTAGAAGGTTGTATACTTATATGCACTAAAAAGACTTTGGGGGCTTTTCAAACCGTTTGATTTTATCCATTTGAGAATTGAGATAAAACAGAACCCTCATTGACCCAATCCTAAGAAATTTGGGTTGAAAGTTTCACCTTTAATAAAAATTAAAATTTTTGTTACTACTAGTAAACTTTTAGTATTGTCAATTTTGAGATTAATTTTTGGTGTAATGATTGCAGAGATATGTGGCTGATGTTGGAAAATCATGGCCTGTGTTAATTGTGTGTGGAGGACTCTTGCCTCTATTTCTATCATTGCTATGGCTTTTGATGATTCGGCATTTTGTAGCTGCAATGCCATGGATTACCGTATTTTTCTTTAATGGCCTCATAATATCAGTCACAATGTTCTATTACATGAAAGGTTTCTATAAATTAACTTATTATTCTTGTAATTTGAACACATGAATCCTTTGATGATATATTGTGATGATTTTTCCTGTACTTCCCATTGTTTAGCTGGATGGATTGGAGACGATGCTATCTCACCAATCATTGGTGAACATGATCCATATTATCATGTTTCTGCCAGGGTAAATTCTTACATTAAACATTACCATAAAACCTTGCTATATACAATTGTATTTAGTTACTTTGTTTTGTTCAGGAGCAACATCATATCCGTGCAGCTGCTTTTCTCATGACTTGTGTTATGATTGTTGCTGTTTTATCATCTATAGCCATTGTTAGAAGGATTCTTATGGCAACATCAGTACTCAAGGCAAGTATAATTTTATCTTATAATAATTATTATATTACCCTGCGAATAGTGCATCAATTTTGTGGAAAGTATAAGAATCCATTTGTCTCCTATAACTGCAGGTTGCTGCAAAAGTCATTGGGGAAGTTCATGCTCTCATAATATTCCCGGTTGTACCATATTTAGTCCTTGCAGTTTTCTACATGTTTTGGTTATCAGCTGCTCTCCATCTTTTCAGTTCTGGTCAAATCGTTCGCAACGATTGCAACACAAACTGTTGTGCGTATGATCTTAAAGCCAAAAGGGTCAGTTGTGATGATTGTTGTGGTTATAGCATCCATTACACTCCTCATATAGCAGCTTCAATTCTATTCCACTTGTTTGGATGTTATTGGGCTACTCAGTTCGTCATAGCGTCTTCTTCAACTGTGATTGCTGGTTCTGTAGCTTCCTACTATTGGGCTCGTGGGGAATCCTCGGTTAGCCTCTTAATGAATTCGTTAATGAATAATGAATGCAATTTTGTATATTATTGAGTTTTTTCTGTCTTTTCTGTCTAATTGTTTATCATTTTATGATTCAGACAACGATTCCGTTTCTTCCGGTTTTCTCTTCGATGAAGCTACTCATGCGTTATAGCCTTGGCTCAGTGGCAATCGGCTCCTTGATTGTATCTTTTGTTGAGTCAACTAGGTTCATACTTGAGGCAATACGGCGTAGACTAAAAGTTGCTGATATTTTGCATGAAAGCTGGATTAAGAGGATGATGTTCTATACTTCTCGGTTTTGCTTGAAGTGTATTGAATTGACCATAAAATCTGTGAATCGCAATGCATATATAATGGTAAGTTAAAACTTCAAAACCTGAAAAGGTAATAACTCCACCTTTTCTGTCACTTGGTTTCTTTTTCACACTGTTTTTTGTGACTTTTGTAGATTGCTATAACGGGAAAAGGGTTTTTTAGAGCTTCTGAAATGGCAACGGATTTGATAATTACTAACATACTTCGTATAGGCAGAGTGAATGTGATCGGGGATGTTATTCTCTTTCTTGGCAAGCTGTGTGTGAGTCTTGCGAGTGCACTTTTCGCATTCCTTATGCTGGACACTCATAAATACAAATCATCCCACAACAAGATCACCTCCCCATTATTTCCTGTGCTGGTAAGTGACACACGGACGGTTTCAAGTCAAACAACCAGTCTAAACGGGTCAAAGGATTGGGTAATGGGTCAAAACGTGTTCAAGTAAAAAACGAGTCAGAATGGGTCGGGTTGCAGTGACTTCCAAACACTTTTCCCATTACTAGAAACTTCATTCAATAAAGTTTTGCTTTACAAAACAATAATATCAATAAGAGTTTAAATCTTTAATTAAATCTGTTTAGAAGGTTGTATATGCACTAAAAATAGAAATTGGGTGACTCTCAAGTAACCTGTTTGTTAGGCCCATATGAGATGCCGTAGAGGGAAATGTACATATTCGTATGTAAACTGGTCGAAATTGCGACCGCTACTAAATTTTATTTGATGATATTGTGCAGGTATGTTGGGGTCTTGGATATGTAGTGGCGACCCTCTTCTTTGCAGTGGTTGAAATGTCGATTGATACTATTATACTTTCGTATTGCCAGGACGCTGAGGAGCATCAAGGGACTGCACATTATGCTCCACCACTTTTGATTGAAACATTTGATGATCAAAATGAGGTGCAAAGAATAGCACAATGAAGGTGATTAATTAAATGTAGTGCCATTTTTTGTTGTTACTTTTTGTGGTAGTAGCATCCTTATGTAGTAGGTTAATGTATGTGCAGAAAACAAGTAAAGAGAACCATATATGTTAATGAGCATTATGATATCTATTATATGAAATATGTGGCTAGCCATAGTTGCAAGTTTTGAATGAATGATTCAAGCATGTGTTTAGTGTTTAGGCTCTTTACACCACAGGGATTTTTGATTGAATAGTGATTCTTATGTGGTCTTAGATCCCCTTGTATTGTGTACATGTGAACATGGCTGTCTTTATATATAGGGATGCAAATAAGTCGAGATGGACTTTATAGAGGACATTATGCTAAGGTGTCATTTGTTTTTTAAGAGAGAAAATATCCGATTTGTTTTCATGTCTGTAGAAAAAGACGTGGACTAATAAGCCTGCACCAAGATAATTGTTGTTTTTTGAACTAAAGAAACTATTAGAAATAATATCATGTTACAATATATATTTTTTAATAAACACTTAAGGAAATATATACATTCTAGTACAATTATCGAAACCAACTCGATTTTAAACATCTGATTTTAAGGGTTTTTTTTTAATTTTTTAATTTTTTATTTGATAATTAAGTAAATAAGGTATAAGACGGATCTGTGATATCAACAACATATTCACGAAACTAACAAACTTGGTAACTTGATATGTGTGTATGCATGTGTGTGTGTATGCATCTCGTATATGTGCGTGTGTGCGCGCACGGTCCCATTAAGATAACTTTTTATGTTGAAACTGGATGCATGGTTTTCATGTAATTGAAATCTAACCCTTAAACAGTTAACAACCACTTGAGTTTAGCCATTTAGGCAAGAAAGCAATTGAATGTGTGCCTTTATATATTAGCAAACTGCATGAGAATGTAATGAACTTTGTTTTAGTTATCATTGTAGACGACCAGCTTTAAAATTTTAAAAATAATACAATTAACTTTCATAATCTCTCATTGTATTCAAACAACTTTTTTATATGTCTGTTATTTAGTTACCATTGTATATAATGAACTTTGCCATAACTTTCATAGTATACAATAAGTTGCATACAATGTGAGGATTATGAAAGTTGGTTGTATTATTTTTAAGAAAATAAAATTGGTTATATATAATGGTAACTAAGACAAATTTCATTGTGTTTTAATGCAATTTGCCCTTTTTTTTACAACACACACGTTAATTTACTCTAAATCTATCTTTTTATCCATAGTGGTACTTGAATCTATGATCATAGGTCATGGAATACATCTTTTAATACATTGGTACTGCTATGCTACAAGCCTTTTGATATTATATATAAGCTGTTAAATCCGCTTCGTGAATGAGACGCGGGGCTTTTAATTCAGTGTCATGACTTATGAGGTGTATTTGAAATGTGTTTTCTATGATTGTGAGTTATAGGCTTGTAATGAATAAGAAACTAGAAGTTAGAGTAGAGTGTATGTCTAGCCGTTTAAAAAATATCTCTAAATATAAATAAAAAAACTAACTTGAATCATCTTTATTAGTCAATTTCTCCATTCGTCTTGGTAATTAAATCTCAACCGCCCTTTTAAATTGAAAATTCTTTGATTTTGACTTTTAATAGTCAAAATATTTTAATTTAAATCAAAATTATCAGATATAATTTCATATATGTCCTTAAATTATAAAATATCGTATTTACTCATCCTAATTTATAAATATCATATTTACCTTTATAATATTTTTAAACATCATAATTACGAAGTTCTTAGTGTTATCATTTAAAATATTTTGTAATCAGTTTATTTTTTAATTATAACCAATAAATACTTGAACTTATTGCTTCCGATTGTAACAATAAGTTCATATCATAATATCATGTTACTGTCATCACGTTTGCCCTACCTTGCGTCGACGCTTTCAACGTTGGTTTAGGTGTTGCCACCATTTGACACTTTTTTTTGAATTCTCGTTTCTTTCGTATTTTATAATTATTTAATACTTTTTTATCAATATTTAATATTTATCATTTTTTAAACTAATCCATGTTTAAGATGAAATGAGACTATCGATAGTTAGGCCTTTTTTTATTTTTAGGATAACCGCTTATTTTATAAAATATGTTTGTAGGTGAACAGAAGTTTTCAAATACAAGTGTTTGCTTAGAGTAAATTGATAAGTGTGTCGAAGATCTTATTTTATCTAATTTTGAAAATGACTAAGTAGTAGGGTTGTAAACAAACCGAATGGTCGGTGAACTTCATGAACAGTTTACCTGGAAGTTCGTTTATCATTTATTTATGTTCGTTTATTTATTAAATAAATGAACATGAACAAAAATCTTTTTTCGTTTAGTTAAATGAACGAACACGAACAAGGTTCTCGTTCATTCATTTATGTTCGTGAACGTTCGTTTATGTTCGTTTACATGTATGTATGTATGTATGTATATATATGTGTGTGTGTATACATAGACATATATGCAAACATATTACATACACGCACACTCTCTCTCACACACACATATATATACATAGTGTTATTTATATCTAATAATATATATTGGGTTTGTATTATATTTGTATATGTGTTCATTCGTTTGTATTCGGCTAAAGTTAAACGAACGAACATGAACACAAAAATCCGTTCGTTTATCCTTTTGTGTTCGTTTAATTGTTCGACTAAGTTAAAAGAACGAACACGAACAAGCCCCCGTTCATGTTCGTTCGGTTCGTTTACAACCCTACTATGTAGCACTTATCCTCTTGCAGAGTTGCAGACATTTTAACTTAGACTACATCTTCTCATTGATAAGGCATAAGGAATTTTGTCCTCCGGGGATGGATTCGCGTTATTATTTTTGGGTGAGTCTATTGGGAACCTTGTAGAATCTAAATTGACCCCCTAATAATGATCCTTTAAATTTTCCTTAAATAATTGTAATTACTACACAATTATTACACTTAAAAAAACAAATTACCCTATTAAACTATACTGGCCTATGACCCTATCCCAATCTCACGCCCTCTCTCTATGCCATGTCTCTACATTCTCTCCCTCTCTTTGTCATCGATTAAAACACTTGCAATCTTACCTTTGGCGACACGTTTTACCTCCGGTGACCTGCTTTATATTATCTCTTTCTACGTTCTCCCCCTCTCTAAGATGAGATCTGGCCACCCACATTCTACCTCCGACCATCTTCTCTCTACACCCTCTCTCACTAACGAAGCATATCCCACTTCTACTAAGAATTTTTGGGGTATGTGTTTATCGGGTTGTGCGTAGTATTTCTTTTCATCTCTGTGTGTGTATAGATCATAGATCTAGGGTTTTTGTTTTGGTTTGCGTGTGTGTTATGAACTTTTTTGTGTCATGGGTTTTAGATTCTTTTTTGGTTTTTTTGTGCGTGCTACAGGCTGTCTATTGTCTACGAGCATTTTTTTGCGTTTTTGTGTGTTTTAGTTCGCCGGAGACGTTGGAATATGGAATAAGAGTCGGAAGTAGCCAGATTTTAAATGGGTATGAGGATGGCCGGATTTAGAATCTGTAGGTTAATGTACTAGTGGATAGAGTGGACACCGGAGTTTAAATCGTAACGGTGTCGTGGTTGAGAAAGGTTAAAAGCTGGTTATTTAAATTTATTCTAAATATTATTGAACATGGGAAATTGAAAAGACATCAAAACTAATGCAAAAACTTTTAAAAATCTATCAAAAGCAACCCAATTAGAATGCATTGCAACAAGAAAAAGTAATTGTAAGGGTTAAATGCTACTAGAAAAATCATGATTAGGGGGACAATGTAGTATAGTAAGGGGTCCAAATAGTAGGATCCTATCATTTCACCTCCGGTCTCCTCTCCTCAATTCACAAAAATGATAAAGGACTTAGGGGAATGCATCTAGCTTGTAGCACTTATTTTATTAAGCATCTTTTTCTTATAAGCACCTTTATCGCTCTTTAGCATTTAATATATAGGTGTGGTAATTTTTTGTGCCGATTTAATATAAAATAGTAGTGTGTTCATAAGTTCTCTACTTCTATCGCAGAAGGGGAATACATAGTAGTAACTTGGCAAATTTGTTATGATTTGTAAAATGAAAGTATTTAAAAATTCCCAAACTAAAGTAAAATTGTTAGATTAATCTGACTACCAAATGAGTTCTAAACAGGCTCATTTTTATCCGAATATGTTTTGATTCATTATATAAATCGTTTGTCATATTTAATCAATGGTTATTTTAATACAAACACCACTTTATTAATGTTATTTTTAAGGGTTAATTTTATATATACCCTTATTAAACATCAAAATATCTTATTTGCCCGGCTTAACTTATAAATATCATATATATCCTTCTTAAGTTTTCATAATATCTTATTTGCCCAGCTTAACTTATAAATATCATATATACCCTTCTTAAGCTTTCATAATATCTAATTTGTCCAAATCATCATTGAATCAATTTTTAATCATTTTAAAATAATTATAATTACAAAATATAATTAAATGACTATTATACCCCTCTTTTAAATCTATTTATAAAATTTCACGTATACCCTTACTAAACTTTGATGTTTAATAAGGGTATATATGAAATTAACTTTATTTTTAATATTACTCATGATACTATTTAAATATATAGAAAATCAAAATCGTTTTACTCCGGTATAAAAGAAACGGCCTTTTGTACAAAAGGATAAATGTGAATTTCGAGTCTAGACTTAACTAGTGCTTGTTTGATCATTATAAACATAATCTTTTGTTATTTTATAATCCCGCAAATAGTATTTATATTTGGTTTATTTGTTGGGTTCTAAAAGTTGATTAACTTT
This sequence comes from Drosophyllum lusitanicum, assembly GCA_032274825.1. Lineage (NCBI taxonomy): Eukaryota > Viridiplantae > Streptophyta > Magnoliopsida > Caryophyllales > Drosophyllaceae > Drosophyllum > Drosophyllum lusitanicum. The sequence goes on from JAUEJL010094880.1 coordinate 11,172, forward strand.
TCATTAAAGTTTAGAACTTTATATTAAATAATCAAATTACATGCGGAAGTAAAAACACTGTTTTAAAAAAACTTTCCATTAAACTCAAAAGCAGATGTAGTTTAATATAATAGCTCAAGAGCAGAAAAAACCTACAAGGAAGTTAGAACCACTTAATTGGATTGCTCGAGATATAGACATATAGTCCACCCGTGATAATCCAGACGAACGTTCTACTAATCGGAAACAGCAACCACCAAGCAATCCTTAAACCTTGATCACTTAGAATTCTTGGTCGAGATTCACCAAAACCGAAACCTCGGTTTTTGTCCTTGAAGTCGACGCCAAAAGAAGGAGATAAGGAAGGGTTCACAAGTTTCTTTATTACTTAAAAAAGATGTAACTCTTAAATCTTAAATCTTAAATTGAGCCCTTTATTTATAGGTTTGGGAAACATATTCGTACAAGGTTATAACTTTATTAAAATAATAGAGTTCACATTTATCCAAATTAATTTAAACATGGTGGATAAAAAAACTATTTAAACAAGTAAGATAAACCTAATTATTTAAATATTTCAAATTAATTAAGGTGTTGTTTGTTTTCGAAAATATAAATGTCTTATGTCTTATTTCATGTCTTCGGGAAAAGATGTGGTTTAGAAGGTCTTAAGTCTGAGAAAGTTTGTGAAAAAAAGATGTTGTTTTTAGCTTCTCAAAATAAGCAAAAATAAGACAGAATAAGGTCTTATGTCTGCAAAAAAACAAACAAGCTTATTAGAAACATCTGCGGACGCGTAGACGTTTCTTTAAAAAAACAAACAAACATATCAGAAACGTCTTTCTATCTGCGCGCCCGCAGACGTTTCTTTAAAATAAGATCTTATTTTAAAAAACAAACAAAGCGTAAAACATACTTTCGAAAATCTCGGTCAACATATCTCAAAACAAAAATCCAAAAATTTGTAAATATATACTTAATAAATCTTTAATTATATATATTTATTTAAACCTAAATAAATGTACATAATTAATAATTTATTTGGATTAATAGCCCGTAAATTAAATATCATTAATTTACTAACATTTTATTCTATAAAACCCTATAGAATAATATCTCTCAAATGGGTTGATAACATTGCTTGAATTATAGCACTCAAATGTGTGACTTTGAGTGTCTTTTGACATTGGTTGTGACATCTAATAGCTGTTGCGCATACTATCTCTAACAAACTCACACTTGTACAAGCAAACTATCAAGCTTAAATGACACAAACGTAAGGAGACCCTTAGCTCGGCACTTAGGTTATACCAAGTCATAAGAACTCTTATACCCAGGTGATAGATTAAAATAAATTTTAATTTAACTCCCATGAATTCACCCTTCATGAAGCGAGTATACGCTTTTCCTTTTACAACACGATATTTCAATCTTGAGTATTGAAAGTCCAAATATGTGATAGAAGATGAGTAATCTAGAAGATACTTGTATGTAAGATGATGAATAACTCAAAAACACAAGTATGAACACTTTGCTAGAGCTTGAAGATATAGTAGAATTAACTTGAACGTGTATTACAAGCTGATAAGAGTTACAATGCAAAGGTTACCTTGCAAACTAGGTTTGCAAGGTATATAAAGAAGTTGCCACATGGGCCTAAAGCCTCATGGGCCCAACATCACTAAACTACATAAATATTACAAGTGTGGGACAAGCCCAAGATTCTAAACTAGTCTAGTTACATAATAATAATTATACAAAAGTCCACAAGGCCTACAAACATAATTTAGACTAACATTCTCCCCCTTTTGTAGCCTTGTACAGAGCTGGGATGTTTTATCTGCTTCTTTGACCTAGTAGTCTTTCCCAGCTCCGGATGATTTTTCTTTCCTGAATCTTTTCCTCCAAAAGATCAGCAATCCTTTTCATTTTAACCAGCAACTCTTGTTTTTGTACATTTCTGTTTTTAAAGCAGGTTTTGCGGTACTTTGAGATGCATCGTTGTAGAGTCTGAGGAAGGCCTTGCCACCATTAAGATTTGACATTATAAACCCTTTGGCACCTTCATAGTCTTTATCATAGTCCTCAAAGATCACGTACTTTCTATATTTATCCATTTTGGAGAAGTGTTGGTTAGGCTTTAATACATTAATCTTGGGAAGATCAGCCTCAACACCCAACTGTAGATCATGAGTACGACTAAGAAGGATTTTCTTTCTCATAAATTCTCTGATGACTGTCATACCTCTCTGCTCTTCACTGTTTTTACCAATTTTGCATGCCAGCTCATCTTCCAGATGTGTGATGTCCACCAAATTCAAATGCCTCAATTCAACCTCATTAAATGTATACCTCTTCCCATCTGCTCTTGTTACATGAAAGTGAACCATTGAGTAGTTGAGGAAGTTACGCATGTACACCAGGTCAATCTTGGCAATTGGAAACTTGGAGGCCACCTGTTCTTTAGGACTTGCGTGGAAGATGGCAACAAACCTTACTGCTTTCTCATGTTCCTGTGAATTCAGCATATAAAATCATCAACCTCTCTGACCTGCTCTGAGTAGATATGTGGGATTCTTTCTTCCAAGTATGGAGCATTTAGCCACTGAGTCGGCCAACGGGGTTGAGATTTTGCCAGTGCTTCCCTAGGCCCGATGTTCTCTGTTGTTG
>JAUEJL010094891.1:0-13818 GCA_032274825.1 Drosophyllum lusitanicum
TATCCATAATCCAGGTATCAGCAGTGCTTGCACTGCAGACTGTCAAAACATCACCGCCATCTCCTTCATCAGAACTGCCTTGTACCACAGAGGCACTGCCGCTACTACTAGACTCACCTTTAGAATTTCCCTTTCTCCGTTGTAGACAGTCTTTTTTCATGTGCCCCTTCTGTTTGCAAAGATAACATTTGACTTTGCTCACCGATTTGGATTTAGAACGCGACCTTCCCTTCCCATTATCCCTCTTCTACGATCTCCCTTTACCTGCAAATAAACTTGAACCAGATCCTTCTTCACCAGAAACCCGCCTTTTCAGTTCCTTGGACAAAAGAGCATCTTTCACGTCATTCACGGAGATAGTGGTCCTACCATAGAGCATGGTATCCATAAAATTCTCGTACGATCCAGGCAGAGAACACAGTAAAATTAAGGTTTGGTCTTCATCATCAATTTTAACCCTAACCCCTTGAAGATCAAGAATGATATAGTTAAAAGTGTCTAGATGATCCTTTACCTGAGAGATTTCATCCATCCGGAGTGTGTACAGACGCTGCTTCTGATACAATCTGTTCGTGAGAGAGTTGTTTTGGTACTTCTCACACAGCTTCGTCCATAACCCAGTAGCCATCGTCTGATCCACCACCTCCCATAACACCTCATCAGTAACCGACAGCAAAATTGCGGAATGTGCTTTCGCCACAATCTCCTCCTTCGCCTCCTCTTTCATGTCTTTTGGAAAATTATCTTCCCCCTCCAACACAACCGCACATTCCTGTTGAACCAGTAGCGCCCTCATCTTGACCTTTCGGAGAGTTAAGTCATTAGACCCGTTGAAGTTCTCCAGATCAAACTTGTAAGACGACATCTTCCTTCAACTGATGTGAGCCACATAGAGAATAACCGTGGCTCTGATACCACTTGTTATGCGTAAACGGGAAAAATAAATAAAGCAGTAAGAACACGGAGGATTTTACGTGGTTCGGTTAACGGTGTGTCAACCTACGTCCACAGGCAGGAACCGGAGAGACTATATTACTGATATCAGAGAGAGTTACAAGTTTAGGATACAATGACTGAAACCTAGGCTCTCTATTTATAATTACAACCAAGACACCAAATGCTGCCCTAATCTTGATTAAGTAATGATTATTTCCTTAAATGAAGATTCATCCGCCGCACCTCTATTGGCCAAGAATGAGATTGCCCACTTGTCCATGCTCCACGCCGTGGAGCATGTCTCCACGCCGAGCACACACGTGAACTCCACGTCGTGGACCATTAGAGCACACCGAGAGCCAATCGAGACCCCACGTCGTGGGGAGGGGGGCACGCCGAGCTACCACAATTGTTGGTTTCATGCATTTTGGCCATTTTCCAAGTCATCAACTAACAGTAACTAAGAGTATGGAGTTTTGGTTTGGAGTGATTTGTATGCACCTCGATAATAAGAGGACTCCCTTATTTATATAGGTAACCCTCACTCACAAAGAATCGGAGATCTTAATTCATTTATGTGAATGAAGAGCGAACCAGACATCGACCAGTTATATAATGAAGCAATGATTCTAACAAATCTCAATTAACTTTATTTTATATAAATATAAAACTTTCATATTATTAAACGTATATTGTTTTTTCGTGCCTTGGTTTCTCTTTATTGCTTTCGCTATGTGACAATGATTTCCTATTAAATTTTTCTAAGATTATATTGCTTCCTCAAATGACAGGTGTATCGCATTTATATGCCTTATCTTTCTTTTCTTCTGCCTTAATAGTTAAATGCCTTATCTTTCTTTTCTTCTGCCTTAATAGTTCCCTAAACGTGTTAAAATTCAATAATATAGATAGTGTTTTTTTTTTTGAAAAAAAGGAAAATCTCTTTCTTTACTTATAGTAATAGCCCTCTCTTAGTCTTTGTCTCTCCCTTTGAACAAACACCAATGGAGATACTCTCCCATATGCATCACTTCATCTAGTGTTATTTACTTATAGTTGTAGCCCTCTTCTGGTTTTTTCTTTACTTATAGTAGTAGCCCTCTTTTAGTCTTTCCTTTACTTATAGTAGTAACCATTAATAGATCATGCTCCATTCTTCCTTGGTGTTCCATGTCATCTCATGGTTCGTTGCCTCCACTTGTTTGACATCTCTCTCCTTTCTTAAAGAACCAACAAACCATCTATATTCTGCCTCGACTTTCAATAGATTTCACCAATATTCTTCAAGGATTTTGCTGTTGGAACGACCCCACTTCCCAACTGCGTAATTGATCTAATTCCCGTTTGATGAATAATCATTTTAGAGTTATCCGGTTTCAATCGCCGAGGTTTAAGTTTTTCTTAGTTCGAGTTGTAATACAATCAAATGTTGTTATTCTGTTTCTACACGAGCATTCGTTTTAATTAAAAATATACTCTATTGATTATCAACACTATTTGAAAAATACTTGCATATCATATTACAATATCTGATTTCCAACAAACAAAAATTAAAAACATGATCTACAAGCTCAAATATGTAAAACTTATAAAAAATTAGTTTTAAATAATACTATTCATCTCTATAGGTTCTTAGAAATTTTAGTTGTGTTTTTATCAATAAATTAACGAGCATAGCATGATTGTATTACCTATTAATAAAAGAAGGTGACTTATATACTACCCAATTTAATCATACCCAACAAATATTCTTTTTGGACATTTAGGATGTGCTTGGTATATGAAAATGGGGACAGAGAATTAGAAACAGAAATAATTTCCTTGTTTGTTTAGCATGGAAAATTATAAATTGAGAAATAAAGCAATTCCCATTCTCTAGTTTTATCCCGTGGGATTGAGAGAAAAGGAGATATTTCAAAATTAAATCCTAATCTCTATTCACCACATACAACATGGAGAGTTGAACCCCACTAAACCTCATCCCAATCAAACCCTACATCCATTGACAGTGTTAGTTTTTTTTGTCTTTTCCGGGCTCTGGCGGCGACAAGCGATCGATGAGTGTGGTTCTTCTTCTCCGACGAGGTATGTCTCTTTTTCTGTCTCACCCCTCTTCTCCATCTCTCTCCAACAAAGGTACGTAATTTTTGATGGCGGCAAGCAGCAGGGGAAGAGTGTGGTTCTTCTTCTTAAAGAGGTACGTCTCTCTCAGTATCGCTTTCTCCCTATCTCGGGTGTCCAGATATTGTTCTACCGTGCATCTTTGTCATGAGTTTGTAGCTATAGAGATGAAAATTGCAATCAAACGCCACATATATTTACATTTAAACGCCGTGAATAGTTTGATCACTATATCCAAAACCATCTAAAACCATATTGTAAGTATGCTAGGGGTACAAGTAGTCAATGATTGGGACTTATAATAGGAATTTAGAATTGTAGTTTTTTTCTTCTAAACAGTTTATTGTATGTGTTATAGATTGATAAATTGTTAAAATTATGTTATAATTGAAGCTGTTATGGGAAGTAAGCACTATATTATTTTCCACACCTACCAGGCAAGTATATTAATATTATCATGGTCATAAACTTGACCCATTTTGATTGTTGTGTTATAGATTGCCAATTCGATTGTTGCATATGAACTTAATTTATTTCATCTATACAAAATTTGATGTATATCATTATTGTTATGAATCTTGTTATATTTGTATATGTAGATGGCAAGATCACCTTTGAGACAGAATAATTGTTATATGTGCATTTTATGCATGTATGTTATGATTTGCTGGTGGAGGATGTGTACTTATTCTTTGGGTCATTCGATTGAATCAATAATGTTACATACAAAATATTCAATGAGTTACCACAATAGGCATGAAAACATGATGAAGATGGTTTTTGAAAGTGATGTTACGAGTGTGGTTAACATAAGAATGAATATACATGCATTTTTAACTCTTTGTGATAAAGTAGAGAGGGACTAAAGAATAGTAAAAACATGCTAGTTGATGAACAAGTTGCAATTTTGTTGAATTTTCTACCATACCAAAGAAGAGAAATAATTTTGTTACATTTCTTGGCTGAAATATTTATTTTACCAAATAAGAAAGTCAATTCTCCAAAATAATTATCTTTCTCAGCAATTTCATTCTCTATAATTCCATTTTGTGTATCAAAGTATTCTTACACCTTTCTATATACGAATAAAAAATAAAATAATAATTAGCTAAAACGATGCAACCAAATTAAATATATTATAATGAACATATATGGGCCTTACATAGTTACATATAGTCATATACGTAGCATTTTTTGGGCCTCATAAATAAAAAAGAGACGAGGTTCTATTGGCCTCTTGCAAAGACTGGGCCTATCTGATATCTTAATGGCTTAATCGAATCGAACGGGCTCAGTTTTGAAAGGTAAAGCTGTTTTAGAAGTTAGAATTAGAACGCCGCGAACTGAGAAGCACAAAACCCTCACGAAGATGCTGAGGTTTGGAGCTCCGGCCACCACCGTCACCTCCTCAACCGCTGCAATCGGCCGTAATTCTCCTGTTACATACGCTAACGTTCCATTCACCGTTTATCAATATTCCTATTATCGTAGAAGTAGCAGTTTTTGCTTTCAACAGGTTTTTCCATAAACTCCTGCTCTTTCATCTCTCTGGTTTTTATATTTACAAAACTGTAACCGGAAATTCTTTTTGTTTGTTTCAGATTATAAGCTGTTCATCACGATTGAACTGTTTTCGAAACAAGGCAACGACGGAAGCTGCAGAAACCATGGCTGGTTCTATCGCCTCTCCGACTGGTAGTTGATTCTAAAATTACCTCATTTAATGATTGTGCATGACAGTGAAATACAATTATTTCATGTCAGTGATGCTCCTTTATGGAATTAGGTTTAATAAGTTTATTAGAATAGTGGACTGTCAAACTTCGGTAAGACATTTATTCGCCAACTAAACGATGAAAAATTACTTTTTAACTTCATATCAGTTAGTTGTTAGGCCATCCGTAAAGCCCTTCCCCTTCCCAAATCAACCCAAATGCCACATAACTGACCCATCAGCTTTTTTTTACTTTTTCGTTCCCAACCCAAAACCCAAGTAGCACCCTTCCCAATCAATCCAAACATTTTCTCTCTCCTACTCTCTCTACAAAACCAAAAAAAAAAAAAGTACAGCGGGTGAGTCGGGTTTACCAAACCGAAATGGAAAAAAAAGGCGGAACCCGAAGAGGGCGTAGGGGTGTTCCCGAAGGAACCCGCCTAACCCAGAGGAACCCAAATGTTTTCGGGAGATGCTATACGGATGGACTTATAACCAGTTTTGGTGCTAGAGTACACCAGGAGGCATGTATATACATAGAGTTTAAACATCAAATTGGCCAATGAGAATCCTCGGGGAACCATCCATAGATATAAAACTTACTATTTAATTTAGGGTTTAATGCACCAAAATACAACATACTTTGCCTAAGTTTCATTGTATGCAATTAATTTCGTTGTTTGTCTAAATTCTAATAATCCAAGAAACTTCATTGTATGCAAGAGGTGACCTGGTTTTAAGGTTGCAGGTCACCTTTTTAAATTTAATGTTTTTGACATTGTTTTCAGCTCTGTGTTCATGTTCTTGAAGAACATGATGAACATGAAAATTGATACATACCAGATTTGACCCAAAATCAGAAACCTAATCTGATGAAGATGCAAAACCGTTCAAGAAATGTTAAACCAAACAATCATTCAACGATGAATAGGAAGAACATACAAACTGATTAAAGAATATGAATCTGGAAACACAAGAACAGATTAAAGAATAAAAAAGGAACAAAAATCAGATTTGCAAATTCAAAAACAATGAAGAACAAAAGTGATACATACAAAATTTGTGAGGCACAAACTCCAAATCGCAGAAAACCCGAATTGAGCACAACCCCTAATCGATTCAAATCTTGAAGCACAACCCTCTAATCGCAAAAAGAACCCCAAATCGAGCAGAAAGAAAACCCTAATCTGTGAGGTACACAACCCCAAACGATTTGATTCAGACTTGCAACTATTTGTAGAAACCAAATCAAATCTGGAAAGAAAAATAAGAGCCCGCAAATCTTTCAAACCTCACGCATGCAGAAACCAAATTTCGTTTGAAGGAACGACCCAGTCATCTTCATCGATAGCTTGTGTAGATCTGGCTGGTGCTGTAGGTTTTGGAAACCGTCTTCAACCAGAGTTCATGATGGTGACAGCAGCAGTGGAGTGTATTAGACAATTGAGTGTGTTTATAAATATGTCTATATTAGAGGGTCTAGAATGTAAATATATTTCTTATATATACTCCTTTTGTAATCTTGATTAATTACAATAATACAATACAATTACCAAGTTTTACTCATAGTAATGCAAAAGTATTGTGGAAATTTAAGATGTAAGTATTGAGAGTAATATTGCTTTTCAGGTGTATGGGGCATAATAGAGGGTGGGAAGAGGCTGCCTCCACATTTTCTGGTGCCTCCATAGAACTGAAAACTTGTAATGCTGCGTTGCTTGAAGCTTCTGGCAAATCATGGGAAGAGGTGAGTTTTCAGGATTTGTGTTGATCATTAGTACTATTCTGATTGTACTCTCTTCATTTGTTATTTACTTATTATTTCCTTTTAAGTGATTACAAAATGCCTTTTTTCTTAAGTAAAAAACGATTGCATTATACCTGAAGCAAATACACATTTAACTTTTGAGACTTGTTACGATGATGAATGTGTGGCGATCTTGACTTGGAAGCTTGTGGTGCAGCACTGTGATGTCCTTTACTATGCTATGGTTGTGTATGTTATTGCTTGGTATCTAAGATAGATACAAGTGTTGGTAATTTTCCTTGATTGTGGTCTAACCAGATTATTAAATTGTAGGCTTTTCTTTTGGCGGGACATGGTGGCTGGAAGCTCCAGAAATTAGTCAAACCAAATGCTAGCTAGCCAAGACTACCATCTTGAAACATATATTAGTCAAACCAAAGCGTAGTCCTTGTTTCCATACTTGCATCAAAGCAGTTATACATATGTGTGTGTGTGTGGAGAGGGTAGTCCTTGTTTCCTTACATGCATCAAAGCAGGTCCATGACTTATAAGGTTGTTTAGCAGCTGCATCTATCAAAAGCATTTTCTGGTTTAGAGAAAAAGACAAACTACTCATCTTACAGAAGTGTGCAATCCTCCCTCTACGGTGGCAGATGTCAAATTATACATAAAAGCTGTTCATGCTATAATGTTGCGGTTGTTAGGTCGTAATGGAAGTGGCCAATGGAAATGTCTAGCTGATTATCAAAAACACAAGGTAACCAACTACCGTCAGGCGTCATCCGTGTGTAACTTTTACATGCAATATTAATTTTGGAAATTTTAACATTAATTGCAGATTTTTAAAAATCATTACATACAGTAAACTTTTAATTTAAGGTTTGATGTCTATTTATTTCAATGTATCATTTTAAACTCCTATCAGTATACCCATCGGTAGCATTTTATCTTTGATGTTAGAATATACTTACTTTTAACCATATTAGTCAAATCTTCTTAAAGGGAAATTTTATCAAGGATAGGGTAGGTGGCTAGGGGCGTAAAAAAACCGAACTCGAATAAACCGAACCGAATAAATTAAATTCGGGTTATTCGGTTATCAAGTCTCTTGTTTGGGTAATTTGGGTAACCCAAAAGTAATTTGGTTCGGGTAGTGGATATAAAAATCTGGTTTCGGGTGTATCCGAATAACCTAATAAGATTTTAAAATTTTAAAATATTTTATGTTAGACACTATCTCTTGAAGTTGATATTAAAAGATAGACCATAGTAGGTTAATAAATTAGTCATTATGTATCTTTTTTATCATAAATATTAATAAATTAAACATCTAAGGATTCACTTTTAACCGTTATTCGATCTCGTAATGACGTTTGGAATTAGGGTATGCTAAGTTTAAGCTTCACTATTTCTGCTATATTTTTTTAGGATTAAGATATGTTAATTTAAGTTTTTGTGAAAACCATGGTTCTTTTTAAGAGCCATATTTGGTTCCACCTCATGTTTGGTTTTCGTAAACACCATATTTGGTTTCACATCGTAGGGTAGAAAGTTGGCAATTGAAGTACAAATACTCATTTAATAAAACATTTTACATCGGACTAGTAACTTCATTCTCAATTAACTATTTTTGTTAGAAAGTCATTTAGAGATTCATAATCATTTTATATGCAAAATTATAGTTATTAAACTTGTTTTCAAAAATACGAGAAGACAAATATGAAATATCCTAAGAGTTTACAACCATTTATTTCTCCGTTAGTTTATTAAACAGACACAATAGAAAAAGTCAACCAAAAAAGAAATGCGAAAAATCTTATTGGGTTAAACCTGAATCCGAATAAACCGGATTCTTATATGGTTCCGTCAATGGTTACTTTTTAAAAATGAAAATACCCGAATAACTTGAAAACCGAATAGAATAACCAAATAACAACATTTTTTATTTACACTTATTTTGTTATTTTATGCCGGACACACATTTAGTCAATCTTTTTAACTTATTCTCTCACTTTATTTCATATTTGGGGTATCTAGTTCACTTTTTAGGTCATCCAATCCCTAGACAATCTAGCACTGTATCATTTATGGAAGAGTTATCATATTACACAAGTACAAGTACCTCTCACACTCACCCATAATAACCACCCCACACTTGATACACTTCTAATGGTTAGTCCTGGGTTTGGGATCAAACACTTTAAAAGTGCTCGGCTCTCTCAAATTCAGGGTCTGATTCATATTCTAAAACATTTCAAAATATTAGTTTTAGGTAAATTAAACTTTTAGACTTACTAATGGAAGGCTTTTACGAAACAAACTGGACTTAAGTGTCCCAGCAATAATTACTCCCAAGTTTTTTAGGAGCCTAGATTGTTGTGTTCACGAGTTAAAGTTAGGGGAGAAAGGAAAAGATTTAGGAAGGAAAATAAATTTTAGTTGTGTTCTCAAGTTTTTTAGGAGAGAAAAAAAATAATTTTGGAAGGAAAATTACCTCTTATTTTCTTTCCTAATTTTCCTCCCAAAGTTGAGAAGATTTTGGAGGGAAACCAAGAAAACACTTCATATTTCACTCATTTCATTTTCTTTCAAACTCGGAAACACCCGATAACAAAAGCATTTTCCTTTCTCTTCTTTTCTTTTCTCCCGTTAATTTTATATTCTTCTATTTTCTTTGTATAATTTTGGAAAACAGTGCAAAAGTGATCGTCCCACTCACCAATTGTTTACCACCGGGAATGCATAACACATGGTTAGCTTCACAAACTAGTGGTACACACATAAGCTGTATATAAATGTAATCAATTCTCACAAGGGTGTTATCACATTATAGATTAACCCCAATGGGGTTCATGGTACCGTCATCGTACAAAGATACAAAATTCGTTGCTATCCTTACACTGTTACACATTGAGGAGTGGAGTATGCCAAATTGTGACTATCTATTGTGGGGTAGCGATCCCACTCACTCGTCCAAAGGGAGTCAACCATGCTAAACGATGAAGTAGGAACATTAAACTATCCACTATACATTGCTTTACGAAGTGGTGGAAAAACATATATTCATCCACCACACTTGCTACAAGGCTAATGTACGGTTACACCCCTAAAGTAGCCTCTCTTGAAAAACGAGGCCATGTAGAACACTTCATACCTTTACATACAAGGTCACCGTTATTCGGAAAATCCACCGGATCAACTTTGAACTCGTGGCTAACTTCGAGTATTTGACTTTAAAAACAGTCCACTATTCTGTCAAAATTCATCCCAAACAATTTCCATTCAATTTCCAAGTGTTTTCAATCACTTGTTATGGCCTTTTGGGGACTATTTGACATCTAATTAACAAATTTAAATACAAGAATTCATACTCAAATCTTCAAAATTCAACCCAAACACCCACTAATCATTTGTGATCATACTCTGACCAATTTTGAGTTTGATTGACAGCAAAGGACAACAAATCAGATTAGAAACATATTAAGGACTCAAGAACCCATGAACAAGAGTATTAACTTGCTTACTTGAAGCTTAATCTTGGATTCCAAATGATAATTGCTAAAAATTTACCTTGATTCTTGTTTTAGAATTGCCATGGCCACAAAACCTGAAGTTTCTTCATGTTTTCTTCTTCCGAGTGAACAACCAAGAAGAAATAAGGGTAATATGATATATATAGAGGAGGTGGCTATTATCAACGGCCGGGTAAATAGCTCCCACTTTATTATTGTAAACAAGTATTATTTAAAAACACTACTTTAAAGTATTCAATAATATATAAAATTTAGTAACGTTAGTAAGTTTCACTTAGGTCCCAAAATACAAGGACCAATTAGGCTTTTCTTAAGCAACTTCAAAAATTCACCACAGATACACTTTAACATTCTAGCGCTACTATACCATCTTCCTAATGTTACATTTTGTGAATCTAGTTTCATGTTTATTTAATAAAGTTTAATATTTGAGCTTCAATTTGTAATTACTTCTTGCTTTATGGTTTGCATGTAAGTATTAATGGGAAATAATATGGTGTGTTTTCTCAATCTAACTTATTTATCTTGGTAACAACTTAGAGGATTGTTAGAAACAAGGTTTTGGTGTTAGTGCATTGCGGCCGGATACAAGTAAATATCTTTTTTGAAATAAAAAGATTGAGCAAAAATATAGAAACCAACATACTTTTAGCCTACATAGTTTCCAAACAACATACTTTTAAAAATAGAGTTTCAGGTGAAAGAGGATAAACGGAAGTTGGTGCATGTTATATCTTGCATCTAAAATTGCATACTTTATAACCTTATATATATTGCAGTAATGTATGTATAATACAAACACCAGATTTCATTCCAAGCCCGAACACTTCGGGTGGCATACTTATAACCATATAATTTATTTTCACAAATATAATGGTTTCAATTATCAAATGCTAAGGAACTAAGTAAGAAGTTACGGATTACTTATACTAAAGAGCTCTTCTGAATTATTCTCATTTCAAAATTAACAAAAACCTAACCAGTTCAATCTCATTCAAAAAATAAGAAACTATTCGCCAAATGCTAAAATAAAATTCTTAATTTGTTTTGACATATGTATTATTTCTTCAACAAATACCTCACTAACTAACTTACAGTTTTAGAGATAAATCAACTTTTTAATAATATGGACATCCTCTTTTGGCATACATCTTTCCCATCTCAATCTCATCCTTATTTCAACATCTTCTTTTGTTTAGTTACTAAGTATATTTGCCTTCAAGTTATATTCAGGGAAGGATAGACATTTTCCATATTTCATTTGAGGGTTGTTAGATAAATCAATTTAAAAATGCCTAGGGCACAAATACTTAAATTGTAACACCATGGTTAAGCAAGTGTTAAATTCTACCCATATCACCACTGTCATAGAGAAACTATGTTGAAGAAATAAATAATTAAATGAACACCAAATAGGCAATACAAAAATTACCAATAACAACCACAATCACAGTTTAAAGATAAGAAAAATAAACTAATTTCTTTTATAATACATACAAAAGCATCAATAAGCAATTAATTATATAAATTTACTTGGATATATTAAGTACTTATAACTAATGAACGACAAGATTTAATTATCACCAAGAAAATTGTCAAAAGTGTTCATGTTAAAATTCGGTAGTAGCGGGACAAATGTTAAAGAATGCAATTAGTCGATCTCTAAAAAAAGGAAAAAAATGGCAAGCGGGATTCGATCGCGAAACAGAAGACTCAAAGCGGAAAAGCTTAGCCATCTCCTTTACGGCACAATTGTTTTAATTCTGCGTTCCTAAATATTTATTACCTACTATGTGTTTTCCTGCTAAATATATGGATATATATATAATTGTTGTTAGCAAAATTAAATGCTATTGCTATTTCACGAGAAATGAAGTAATAAGAGATGTCAAATTAAGACTTGAGTTTTGTTTGAGATAGAGATAATATCATGATGAGAGATTTTGCAACATAGTAGTAGCATGTTGTATGATTTATTTAGAGCACATAAAGTAGAATGTGATATGTAGAGAGTGTTATATCATCACGGCATGGTAGTGTTAATTTTGATCCCTTGTGGCTATAAAAAGAGCATAAGAACCTTAGTGAGTGCCTAAACCTCTAAGTTCAACATCATGTTCTTGCATTACACACTTAATCATTGGAAGGAATAAGAAATGTTGGCTATAATGTAATCACTAAATTCAACATGAGAACATATTGTACTTAGAACATAGAGCATGTATTATATTATCCTATACAGGTCAACCCCACTAGTTAAATGTAATCAAATTTAGCATAAAATTAGGATGAGATGGGGAAATGCAAATAAAGGACAGAAAGTTAGTTTTATAAGAATTGTTAATATGTCAGATCATGCATTAGAACCCCTTTGAAGAAGACCTAATACTAAAAAAAATATAATTTGCACATGTATGACTCTAGGTCTGCATGAGCAAAAAGTGTTTCACCAAACACCAAATCCTGAACTAAGCACCATGTCTAAGCCATCATAATTTAACATAAATTCAAGGAATAAAACAATTTAAACAACAATAAGTGTCTTATATAGAGGTCATGTCTTATTCATCCAACCTGCTATAGAGCAAACATATATGAATTGATCAACAAAAATAGGACTACAGTGGCTATAGAGCAAATGCTATATGAAATTATGAACAAAAAGACACTCATAAAATTTACCATGTCCTCTGAACAAAAAGAAAATCATCGAGATCATTTTGAGTAGCAATTAGCAAAGTGCTTCTTGATGACCCAAAGAGTCCTCTCGATCCCTTGAGATTCATGAAATCAGATATTAGAAATCTCGAATCATGGCTACTGGTACAACAATGAGAATTATATAAACATAAAAAGACTTACGAATCAAAAGGAATGAGCCCTATACGTTTCAATCATTCTCGACCTCTCATTCGCATCGTTCAAGAAGTTTTAATTGCATCATTGATCCTCTGAACACGAACAGTCCACTGATCCGCCAATGCCTTAGCCCCCGGGCGTCGTTTGAGTTTTCAATGTATCTATCGTTTTCAAAGCGCCAAAGACAACGGGCATTTCACCTTCCACTTCTATTCTTTTTCCTAGACTCCTTCCTAGTCTTTCATGGACTCCTTTTGTATTAAAAATGGGCTGAACATCTATATATACATGTACATGAAATTTCCTAAAAATGGGCCCCTATGATTTTTGGGCCCAGGGCTACCGGTGGCCCAGGCCCAGGGCCGGCCCTGCTTCCAACCAAACAAGGCTACAAAGGAATTCCAAATTCCAATTCTCTTCAATTCATCTAATTTCATCCAACCAAATAGGACCTACGATTGTTAGATGTCATTTACTTGAAAGTAATGATAGATCCAAAGCCTTTCCAAAATATTGTCCGACGCAACTGAAGAACGAAACAAAGATTTCAAAATAATTCCGCGATGCCGCGACAGTGTAGTCCGACTCAAAGCCTACCTCTTCGTAACAAGCCTTGTTGGAACTGATGATTTCCGTTACAAAATGGCCATAGTGACGGTTTAATTTTACCATTACATGTTTGTACATGTAGTTGTGAATAAATACAATATATAGCTAAAAGTTATATTTTTCCACTGTACAAGCGGGTAAACTTTTCATATGTGTAACATCCTCAAATCGG
This sequence comes from Drosophyllum lusitanicum, assembly GCA_032274825.1. Taxonomy (NCBI): domain Eukaryota; kingdom Viridiplantae; phylum Streptophyta; class Magnoliopsida; order Caryophyllales; family Drosophyllaceae; genus Drosophyllum; species Drosophyllum lusitanicum. Next base: position 13,692 of record JAUEJL010094891.1, read on the forward strand.
GACTATTCGTGCGCTCCATTTGGTATGTGAATTTATTTAAATAAATTAACTAAGAATATATTTGTAAGTATTAATAGAAAAGTAGCTATTGGTCAGTTAAATGTGAATTTAAAAATAGTAATAAAAA
>JAUEJL010094902.1:0-13817 GCA_032274825.1 Drosophyllum lusitanicum
ATTTTGGTAATTTATATATTTACCCAACCGTGAATTGCGTCCGGATGAGCCGTCATTAATTTGCGAGGCTTGATTTTTCCGAAATAACCCTCATTAATGCGTAATTAATGATCTATTAATAAGCTAATCATTAGTCATTAATGGGCCAATCATTAGCCACCAAAATTATTAGCCATTGATTTATTTTAATCAAGATCTAAGGTTAGTTCTCGTAGTTCTCATATGAAAAACAGTTCTCGTTAACGAGGTTGCGTGTAAATTAAACCAAGATCCTATGATTGTGTGGTAAGTGATGTCTTATAAAAAAGTCAACATGTGTTTAGTTACGTATGCTATATATGTAATGGTGTGCTTGCTTATTGTCGAGTGCGAATCACTGAAGGATCGATTTCATAGCACAAAACGTGACTTTCTGTGGAGTTTTTTAATGGAAAACCAACTAACTAACTAAAGCGACCTCACATTTGAGTGTTTTAATATATTGGATCATACACTAAACATTATATATTTTATAATCATTTTTAGAATATATAATTATATGCATTTCATGGATTTTTCAAACCTCCTTCGATAAACTTTAAGTTGAATAAAAGTTAAATAAACTTTGGTAATATTTGAATTAATTGATTATCGTTGTTTAATTGGATGAAATATCGCAAATAAAACTTTAATATTTTAGAACTTAAAACTTCATGCGATTGGATCTCCTTCTCCAAAGTTTTAAAATCAAAATTGATTTTAATTTTCATCTTTTAAATAGTAATGATTGCTCATTAAAAAGGTTGTTAATTTTGAGTAAAGAAACGGTTAAAATTATCTTATTAAATTAATTAATGGTAGTCTTTATTAGTATTAGAAAATTTATATATATATTTCTTGTTACTTTATTCTCTCTGAAGTTATAACAGAAAAGTGTTTATATATAATATTTAAAAGTTTTAAATTATTTATTACACCAAATTAATTAAAAATGATCGAAGATAGTATGTTCTGGAAGTAGACAAAGTATTTAACATTGTAGGCTGGAAAATGTTACATTAAATTATGATATGCGCCATTAATTAAATATTGTGATGTTCGTTCATGCATACATATATTAAGCCTATATATATGATCCTGCTCTTTAAGAATCTTCCATTGCTCCGCTATTCCATTACTCACTCGATCACCATTTCTCCTAAATCAGGCAAGGTAATGCTTCTCTCTCTCTCTCTCTCTCTCTCTCTCTCTCTCGCTCTCTCTCGCTCTCTCTCTCGCTCTCTCCTTTTTCTTATTCCTTTCGATCCACGCATTCCGTAAAACAGTTGACGGCTTCATGCATATTACTCGATTGATTAACGTAAGAATTTGAAATAACTTCTACTTACAAAAAAGATTTCCTTAAAAATAGGAATACTTTATGATATAATATTACCACTTGGTTTTATTAAAACAGAGTCTGGATACTTCAATGCAGTAGACCAACTAAGCCAACCATAAATTCTTCTAATTGATAATAGTAGTTCCAATCCCCCCCCCCAAATGGATCTAATTGCACTTCACGCTCCAAATTTTTAATGATTCAATTAATCTTTCGTGGGCGAAACAAAGGATCTCTCTCCACTTTGTTTCTTGATGGTTTGGGGTACTCCTTCAACATTTGAATCAATTAAATGAAGTCACAGTCATCTACCATTTGTGAATTTTTCATGATTTATGTATTTCTTTACGATTATAGTGTCTATTTTCCCGTCGAATGATCCATTTGTGACGCTTTAGAAAGAACACAAATATTAGTTAGCATTCTTGATTCTCATATGTGAATATGTGAAACATTTTTGTATTCCTTTTAAAAGATTCATCAGCTTCTAATACCGCTGGTTATAAGCACTTTTGATGTAATTAATATATTTTTTATCATCGGCAATAAGTATCTCTCACTATTTTAAGGTTTATTGAATGTTCAGAAAAAAATGGTTTTTTATACGAATAAATTCTGTGTATGTATATCATTACTAATTTACTTTTTGAGCAATATTTTTTTTGTTCGAAAGTGTTTCGGGGCTGAAAAGATACAAATTGATATGTATAATTCATAAAAGGTGTTTTTGTTCGTTTTTTTCTAAAATATATAATATCTCTACTTCAATGTAACTTTCATAATTTTTTATTGTATGCAAACAATTTTTTTATAATCTGATTTTACTTACTATCTTTGTCACCCAGTTTCTATTGTACAATACCACACAATAGAAAAATTACGAAAGTTGATTAAATTATTTTTTAAAATAAAAGTTTATTACATACAATAATTATTAAAACAAAGTTGATTATATTTTTATATAATTTTTTTTTTCCTTTATAGATTCAATTACGGAAATGCTATACAATTGTGACCACCCTATGGTTGTTGCTTTTTATTGCTTGTCCTTTTCTTTTATATTGCTTTTTACTACAAATAAAACCCTTATTTAATAATAGTAAAATATAATTTGACTTTTTAATATGTTATTTTTATTTAAATTAGTATGTTTTATAGAAAAAAATAGATGTAGTAAAAAACGAAATGAAGTATGTTATTAGATGTAGTAAAAAACAAAATTTAAATTAGTATGTTATTTTTATGTAGTAAAAAACGAAGTTAGATGTAGAGCGTAACAACATTTTCCTAAAATCAGATGTAGTAAATTAGTATGTTTTAATGATGTGTCTTTGTGAAATAACAAAATGAAGGTGGTTAACAATAGAGATTCAAATAGATAGTTATAGATAAATATAAAGATGTATGGTCTTGTAGCTAAAGATGGAGAAAGAGTCCGAGGATGAAGAGACAAAAATTAGGATAGATGTAGTGTTTCTACAATCGTGCATTTTAATTAAGACTGTTTTTATTTGATCCTTGTTCTCTAAATACACACACACACACACACACACACACACATATATATAGACAAAAGTTCAAACGAGAACTGTTTTTCGTACGAGAACTAATCTTAGCCGTCCAATTCCCCCTCATTCAATTGGATTGCCCACCCATGAATTCCTTATATGCACCTTGCCACACTCAATCCCCCACGCTCTTAATCCATGAATTCGATTATCCAAAATGAACGGCTAAGATTGGTTCTCGCAGTGTACGAGAACTGTTTTTCGTACGAAAAAATAGTATTTTTGTATTATTACTATTTTTTGTATTTCTTCTTTTCCTATACTTCCTTCTCTATTTATTAATCACAATAATTTATTTCAATTTATTTATTTTTTAGTGTTTATAGTAACATGTAATTCTATACATTATTCTTTTATTTTTTAATTATATATAGAGTAAATTACATTAAAAATATAGAATTGTATGTGTATTATGTAATATGATAACTTCTTTCAATTGTACATAAACTAAAAATATGTAAAATACAAATTTATAAATCTTTATGAAAAATGTTCAATATAGTTTATACTTAATTCATAGTCCTAAGGGACTAATTTTAGTCTTTGATTCAATGTCATCAATTGTCCATATTGCATTTTAAAAATTTGGACGGAGTGACATTTTCGTAATTTACATGTGATGCTTTTAAAAATCCTCTGTGATTGTATACTGAATCCCCTGTGATTGAATATTAAAATTTTAAGACTATTTTTTACATGAACTTTATTAAACACAACTCAATTCTTTATATATCTATATACCACATTATGTACGTGTAAAAATTAAAACATTATATGAAACTAAATCTTAAAATACATGTGATTAATAAATAAATAAATCTATATTACAAAAAACTTTGATTTTTATAACTTTTGTAAATAATGAAAAGAAAATTTAGACATACCAAATTCGCAATGAAACGCGGTTTTATTACACTCGTTGATGCTATTAGCTTTAATTTATAGAATAATGTTCAATATAGTCTATACTTAATTCATAGTCTTAAGGAATTAATTTTAGCTTTTGGATCAATGATCCAGATTGCATTTTAAAATTTTAGACTGAGTGACATTTTCGTAATTTACATGTGATGTTTTTACAAATCACATGTAATTGTATACTGAATCACTGTGATTGAATATTAAAATTTTATAACTATGTTTTTTTACATGAACTTTATTGAACACAACTCATAACATCCATAAATTATATATCTATTTAGGATTTTTAAACATTTAATGCATTCAAATCATTGGAATCTCGATCCATGCTTTTATATTCATAAATTTGCAAACAAAACAATCAATTTATCATGAGATTTTTAGGGTTAATATAGTAATTTATCATAAAAACTTAAGAAGTTGAAGTTCTCGTAATATTTTGACGGTTAAAATTGTCTTTTTACATATCTCACAATTAAATCGATCAATATATAATCTCCACATGTTCGAGCTAATTGTTATCTTTTAAATGGGCACTAAGAAATGAAATCCATCCAAATAGTTATATTGTGGTGAAAAGTTCGGTAACTTCATTGTTATCAAAATCAAGATCAAATTATGATAATATTCAAATTCAAATGGTTACTATCACGTGACATAATCTCTTTTAAAAAATAAAAAAAAAAATTACCGTGAATTCCTTATTACATTTTTATTTTCATTTCCACTGCAGGATAAGAAAATGGAGAACAAATTTAATTCAGAGAAAGTGATTGAAGAATTTGAATTTTTAACCAAAAATGCCAAAAGGGTTCAAATTGAAACATTAAACAAAATATTGAAAGAAAACTGTGAAGCTGAATACTTGAAAAAATGGAAGCTTGATGGCAAGTTTGATCCCCGAACTTACAGCTCACGTGTTCCTGTTGTTACCCACAAAGATCTTGAGCCTTATATTCAAAAAATTGCTGATGGTGCATCTTACCCTGTGCTCACCGGAAAACCAATCACCACCATTACATTAAGGTACATATCCGGCCACACTGGTTGCCGGAGCTTGTTTTTTGTATTCCGGTGACCTCCTAAATTCTTTCTAACTTGTTTATGCTTATGTTTATAGCTCTGGCACTACTCAAGGAAAGCCTAAATTTGTCCCTTATAATGACGAACTGACAGAAACAACAATGCAAATTTACCGCACCTCTTTCGCTTTTAGAAATAGGTATTCCTATATCTTTTACTTAACAATATAGTTACTGTTTAATAAAAATGCCAAATTTAGAATGTGACTGAAGTTGTCATCAATAGGGTGTTTCCAATTGGAAATGGAAAAGCGTTGAGTTTAATATTTGGAAGCAAGCAAGTCACAACCAAAGGTGGTTTACTCACTGGAACAGCCACTACAAACGTATACCGTAGTGCACAATTCAAGAAGACAATGCAAGCGATGCAAACCCCGTCTTGCAGCCCAGATGAAGTCATTTTTGGACCTGATTTTCACCAATCTTTATACTGTCATCTCCTTTGCGGGCTCATTTTCCATGAAGAAATTCAGGTCATATCGTCCACATTCGCCCATAGCATCGTTCATTCGTTTAGGACATTTGAATTGGTGTGGGAAGAACTCTGTTCTGATATTAGAACAGGAGTTCTATCAGCTAGAATCACAGTTCCATCCTTAAGAACCGCAATGTCAAGGGTTCTAACACGGAATCCTGACCTAGCTGACAAAATTCAGAAAAAATGCATGGGTTTAACTGATTGGAATGGGTTGATCCCAGAAATGTTTCCCAACTGTAAGTACATTTACGCTATCATGACCGGGTCAATGGAACCATATTTGAAGAAACTAAGGGTTTATGCCGGTGGAGTACCATTATTAGGTGCAGATTACGGGTCATCAGAAGGGTGGATAGGAGCAAATGTTAACCCTCACTTGCCACCTGAGATGACAACTTACACTGTGCTTCCTAATATCGGGTATTTTGAGTTCTTACCATTAAGAGAGTTTGAATTGGCAGGACAAAATGAAAATGAACCCAAATCCGAGTTCATGTTTGGGCCGGTTGGGTTGACCGATGTCCAAATTGGTGAAGAGTACGAGGTTGTTGTCACAAATTTTGCGGGTTTGTACCGATACAGGCTAGGTGATGTGGTTAAGGTTACTGGGTTTTATAACTCAACACCCAATCTCCAATTTGTTTGTAGAAGAAACCTCTTACTCACTATAAACCTTGATAAAAACACCGAAAAAGATCTACAATTATCGGTAGAAGCAGCCGCAAAACTTCTTACAGCCGAAAAAATTGAGGTTGTTGATTTCACGAGCCATGTTGACGTGACCTCTGACCCGGGCCACTATGTAATCTTTTGGGAAATGACTGGGGATGCAAGTGATGCCATCTTGAAAGAATGTTGTAATTGTTTGGACAAGGCGTTTGTTGACGCGGGATACGTGAGCTCGAGAAAAGTCAACGCGATTGGGCCTCTCGAACTCCGGGTTTTACAGAGGGGAACCTTCCAGAAGATTCTAGATCACTATGTCGGGTTAGGGTCAGCCCTAAACCAGTTCAAGACACCACGTTGCATCGGCCCGTCTAACCAGATAGTGTTGGAGATCCTTCGTGACAATGTTGCGAAGAGTTACGTTAGTAGTGCTTTTGGTTAAGGTAGTGTGTTGTGTTTGGCTCTTGTAACTTGGTTTATTTTTGTTGAACGCTTGAGTTATATATAAATAAATTGTGTACAATGATGTCTTACTTTTACCGTTTTATAGTTAATATTGCTGATTTTACAATAAGAAGTTACTTAATGTAAAAATATCATAAGTTAAAATCCTTACTTTTATTACAACATTTATATCCTTTTTGTCCATTAAATATTGGTTCTACTCTAATTAGCAAGGGTAACCTAGATTATACATGTGTTGCTTATATAGTCCAAAGAAAAAAAATGCATTTAGTTGTGACATGTACGCATAAATACTTCCATGTCTAATGTTTACAAAACCGAATCATCTCCTACACCTACTTCTAGAGAGAGACGATAAAAGTTATTGTGCAACTAATAAGGAAGTTTTAGGAATCAAACACTAACACATGTTATTTAGTTATGTGTTGTACATTTATCGTCTCTATATTGACCGCGAGACTAACTTCTACGATAGGTTACCACCAAGAAAAAAATCCGACTTTGAAACCAGTTCTTGCATCTTTCTTAGAGCACCCGCAACGATGCTTTGTAAAACCAGTGCAGCAAAAAGGTACGAGACGTACGGAAATTAGGGGTGTTTATGGATAGTTAACCGGACATTCGGTTAACCAATATATCGGTTTGTATCCTTTTTAAGCCTGTACCTAAAAATACTAATTAACCAATTATCGGTTCCGGTTAAAATTGCAAGGACCAATTGGTTAACCAAAAGTTCATTATCATTTGGTGCTCATTTAATTAAATTAGCAAAATTACATTAAATACAACCAAAACAATGTCATTTGGTTTTGATTTATATCTTGTGCGATAAAGAGTGATGGCAAGGACCAAATGTCACTTCTTTTCTTTTTCATTTTTCTTGCTATTTACGATTGTGCAGTGGTAATCTTGATGGACGCTTAGGGGTCGAAAATACGTACGTAGTGTAATACAAAAGTTCAGGGTTCAAATTCTACCTATATATGTCTTGTCAACGGTTTATTTAATTTACTTTTCTCATGTTGACCTAAGAACAGTCGATGTGAAACCCGTAAAATTAGTTATCCAAACAAAAGATTGAGAGTGATATGCAGTTCTTGATTTCTGTATTGGTATCGGTTCATTGAAAGCGTAGGTTTCAAACTCTTTGATTTTGTTATGTGGTCCTCCACTTCTTAATTTTCAAAGAGAAGAAAGGTGGATGGGGTGTGTGATTCATTCTTGAATGTATGCATATGTGTAAGTTTGACTTTACAAAAACTGGTCAAGTAATGTTTGATATGGGAAAATATAAGGTGACAAGGAGTTTAGAATTTAATGATTCACAAATTTTGTTTAAAAATCTTTTTTTTAATTTAAAGTTGGGTTAATTGAAAAACATCTAGACTAATGTACTAGCCTTATTTTCACATAGATTTATTACATTATGGGCGTTTATTAAGAGGTCTATGATAGTATTGGTTTAATAGGGTGGCCTTAGATACATAGACACATAGTACAAACTTAAAAAATAGTTATTCTATAAAAAAAATATTTAAAAGAGTCGAAAATGGGTGATAAAATATAAGGAAACTTAAGAAATAATATAGGCAACTTGTAATGTTACATATTTTTATAAAAGAGTTTATTTCATTGAAATGTATTAAATTTGTCACGTTTTACTATTATGTGTATTAGACTTTAAAAGTTTCTATTATGTGCATCGAACATTTAATTTCTCGTTATTGTATATATTAAACTTTCTATTGTATATACTACACTTATACATTTTTTTTCCTTTTTTGTGTATCCAAAATACATACAATAGCAACAAATTAAAAGTTTGATGCATACAATAGAAACTTCTAAAATTCGATACACACAATAGTAAAACATGACAAGTTAGATACATTTTGATAAACCAAACGCTTTATTAATTTGATCCATATGACATTACTGTTTCCTATATTAAACAAAGAATGCAAGATTTTAGATAAATATGGACGATGGAAAGTTTTGAAATATAGTAAATTAATTAAAATAAATACTAACATTTAAAATTTGAGATGCCATAAAGAATAATTTTTTATAAGCTTTATAATAATATAACTAAAAAGTAATTTTAAAATAAAATGGTTCAATTGATAGAAAAAGCTAAGGTTATGCATGATTGTGTTTAGCTCAGTTATGCCTTATAGCCAAACCTATAAACGACTTTTTGGTTAATCGTCTTTTATAACCATTCGGCTTAGGAAAACAAATCATTTAATTATCGCTTATATTTATTGTGGTTCGATTATGAAAATTGGTTAATCGGCTAACACGTGTCTAATAAGCAATCAAGAAAATCCAAAATGCAGACACCCATTGTTAATATATACAATATGCACTAACCAAATAAACCATAAAATGCAACTCTATAACGCCCCAATTTTCAAAATATAAATAAAACCATATTTCAAGGTCTTTCATAAATAAAAGAGTTATCTTACAAACGAGCGGAAGCAACAAAAGTAGTTTTGAACCCTCAGGTTCGTACAAAAGCATGATAGTCACATATTTACATCAAAAGGCGTTAAGTTTCGAAACATTGTTTTCCTTATACACATAACAACCGTCAAACTGAAGCTTTGCCCTTGTCTTTGCTAAAACCTGCAAAACATTTTAGAAATAATATCTGATAAGCTGCGAGAGCTTAGTGAGTAAACTAGACTGCCAATCATATACACACATGAATATAATTACATTATGAACACTGCCAACAACTGATAATAGTCCCTGAGTAACTAACTGAGCCACTACTGCACAAGACAACATGCTTTCTAATACATATGATTAATTTATTGAGCCACAGTACTGCGCTATTTCTGAGCCACTACTGCACAAAGCAGCATGCTTAATAATACTGAGCCTTACTGAACATAGCAGTAAGCTTCATACACATAAGTATTTACTGTAACATTACTGTATCACTACTGAGCCTTACTGAACATAGCACACATATCTGAGTGACCTAACATATCAACAACCTGATATAATAACACACATGCTGTAAATATGAATAATAGTCTAGAAGACTCACTTTGTGATTGTTATGATATTCAATGATCCCCAAGTGATAATGATTTAGATATACAGTCAATCACCTTCCTATATAAACAAAACAACAATGTATCACTTAACAGAAATCTGATCTGAAACAGAGCCTACACGGGTCGTGTACCCCTACACGGGTCGTGTCCCTTAAACACTACACGACCTGAGCTGGCTACATAGCCAGTGTTGACTAGTCATCCTACACGGCCGTGTAGACCCACACGGGCCGTGTACCTCATACTCTACACGACCATGTATACCAACATGGCCCTGTGACCGCCTTCCACTCTACACGGGCCGTGTACCTCTACACGGGCCGTGTATCTTGCAGACAATCCGACAGTTCATCCATGCAGTTGCGGATTTTGGCCAAAAATCCGGAAAAACTCATAAAATACATGCTTTGGGTGGTTTCCTACACCCCATACAATAAAGAAACATAGCAATAACAATAGAAATCATTTCTAACATGATTCACCATTGAATCATGTAATTAAACCCATAAAACTTCAAGAACATGATTAAAAACTCTTACCTCCAACTTGTGATTAACTAGGATCAGTTGTAAATACTTGTTTCTAGCTGTACTTGCTCCAAATCTCAGAGAAAATGTATTGCTCCACAACCAACGTGAAGTTTCAGATGAAAATTATGAGCTTTGACTTGCCATAGTCAAAGCTAGGCACATATATATATATACATCTTTGAATTAATGACACAATGGTCCCTCAACCTTTCCAAGTCTCGTTTTGACGGTTTTAGCCCCTTTAGTTTATAGCCACATACTATCACCTGTATCCATTTATAATTTGTATGACACTTCGTCCATTTCTCATATTAACTTAATAATAAAATTCTGGGTGTTACAACTCTTCCCCACTTGAAATGATTTCGTCCCCAAAATCAACTGCCGAAGAGTTATGAATAAATATCATCATTTTCTGTTCAGGTCCTCATACATACTCTGATCCCTTTTTATACTTTTACTGATCCTTGACCCATCTACTCTGTCTATTACAGATTCAACTGCTGAATACCTTCCGAGATATAACACACGAAAGGTGTTATGAATATATGACAACTCTTCTGATAACTCTGGTTTATAAACAACCTTTCCCCACACATACAATAATTCTGAATAACTAATTGAATTTCGGACTTAATTTTCCCTCCTTTCTGAATCTGATCACGTCTTTCCACAGTGATACTTTCAATAATACATACTTCTCCACTGAAACTGATGTGATGATCTCTGTTTATCTGTATAACCCTTCTGTCTATTCTGGGTGTCTAATAATCTATTACATACCTTCTGAATCTGTTCTGTCTTTCGCTGTATCAATTCTGTACTACCCCACACTTTCTGACTCACATCATCCAATATATTGGAGTTCAACATTAATATCATACATTGGCATCCTGGTGCTGGACTGGTATCTGTTATAATATGAATTTCTGTCAAGCAAATTTATACCCCCGTTTTTCCTTCTGAATCGATAACACAATCATAACATATATTTTCCATCATCTGTATATTCCTTTCATTCTGTCTGTACTGAGATAAGACTTATCCCTCAACTCAATATGAAATCTGTTCCAAATTCTGAAAATAAAATTGGTATCACTATCTGATTCAGTAAAGACTGATATACTACCACAAGATACAATTTCTTTCATACACATCTCTGCTAACTGTTCTGAGTAATAAGTTTCTCTAATGGAAACAAGTTATATACCTTTAATGATATTTCTCCACTTGTCTGACTATATCTCATTTCACCTCCAGCTATCAATAATCCACCCTTAGGTATTGATACCCTAGGTAACTTCTGGCTACACCACCATTATAAACTTATGAACTTCATATAGATGTGTCTTGTACGCATCCCCATAACCTGATACTCGTATACGATCATATCCAATTAATATATCATGACTGTTTTTAAACAGATTAACTACTTGTTCCCTTTTATCCATTCTTTATAATACTTTTCACCTTTGATAACTTTTCACTGAACTGTTATTTTCATATCTGAATAAGAGTGTCGTAACTGTCATTTAGATGATTAATTCACATAAGTATTATTTCTGATTTCCTGTTCAAACTGTCGGCTATAACATTAGCCTTACTCGAATAATATAATATTCTACTCACAATCCTCCACTGATTCTAACCAGTGTTTCTATCGCCTTTAAAGATCTTTCTCATTCAACAATTATTTCCAACTTTTATAATTTCGTGTAAACAACACTTCACATATAGACACATAATCTCATCATGTCATACTGGATGCTACCGTAGCGCACTAGCGGTAGTCTTACATCTCCTCATCTCTAAATGCTATCGCAGGGCACTGACGATAGTCTTACATCACCTATGAATGCTATTGCGGCGCACCAACAATAGTCTTACATTCACATATCCACCCACTATCAAGGTATAATCATCACGTATTATAAATAACATGCCACATATACTACTATCAGATGAAAGTCAATGTACTCACTTTCATACGGTTTTAACTGTCTAGAAGTGTAAGCAATAATTCTGCCCCTCTGTATTAAAACACAATCCATACCGCTGTACAAAGCAATCTCAAACTACTATCATTTCTTCAATAGTTTCAGGTAGCGCAAGAACTGTCGTTTCACAAAATTTCTGTTAAAATCCCATAAGGATACTGACCCCAATCTGTCTGTCTAGCGGTAACCTTGGTAATTCCTCGGTTTATCCATCAAATACTCGTATACTACTTTCGCATCTTCAAACTCATTTGTTTCTTTTCTAACTAATACTCGTAACACAAATTAAAGAAATAGTATATCCACACTGAGGATACTTCCTTTTTCTATAAACTAACCACATATATAACTTTTTGGTTTTGGTACTAACACATATATAGTTCTTACCCACTTGGGATACGAACTCATATCACTTCCTGTTCACATAATACTGTAACCTGGTTACAATCAAACCAGTCTATTCCAATTACTGTTTGGAATTTTTTTCTCATAGTCATGGCTATAATTTCAATAGGGAATCTAACTATATCTAGTTCTAACACATTTGATTGAAATCTTTGTAGAAATAAATATATACGAATGATTTACTTGTAGCAGAATCAAATAGCATATGAGCAGACAAGCTGTTGACAAGATATATACCTGGAACTAGACCTGGCTTTGTTTTATACTCATTCTCCCTCTTCATCTCAGGAATACTCATAGACGGTAAAGTTGGAGTAAACTTGAAATCGGTAAGCGCTGTTATTGCGGTTGGATTGGGACATTCAGACCTCTGATGACCTGGCTGATAACAATTATAGCACACCTTGATCGGATTCTTGCAATCTCTGCTCCAGTGATCAGGTTTCCCACATTTATAACATGCCGGAGAACCAATCCTGCATTCTCCCAAATGGCGTTTCTTGCATGTCGAACAAATCGGATATGTCTTCTGCACCCCTGTCTTTTCTGAAGTTTCAACCCTCGGTTTCTTATACACTAGCGTCGCCTTCTCTACTGGCTTTCTTTCAGTTTCCTGTCTTTCCAATTCTAACTCTCTAGCCCTTGCAGCATCCATCATGGATTTCACTGTTTGATGCTTACTAGCATCAATAAACTCTCGAATGCTAGGCTTGAGCACCATCATGTACCTATACATCTTCATCTTTTCATTTGCCACATAGTCTGGGCAAAAACGAGCTTTCTCCATGAACTTTGCATTAATCTCTGGTACAGTCTCCTTTATCTGTTTCATTTTGTGGAATTCATCCACAATTTTATCAATTTCTGCCTGTGGTACAAATTGTTCGAAAGCAATTTCTTTGAACTCTTCCCATGACATAACTTCAATCTGAACGTAACCTCTTTGTTTTACCTCCATATCCCACCAATCCTTGGCTGCACTTCTCAGTTGATTGGTTGCATATCTCACCTTATTCTCAGGTGCACACGAACAAGTGTGAAACGCACCTTCAATTTCGGAGATCCATCTGTGACTGACGACTGGATCAGTTGCCCCATGAAACAACGGTGGCTGACAAGCTGCAAAGTCTCTGAACGTACAGCTTTTCGGTGCTTCACGTATAATAATTTGAGGTTGAGGATTAACCCCAACACCCGCAGCAGTTAACCTAGCTGCGATTTCCTGCCCAATCATTTCCTTATTCTGATCACTTACCTGATCTGCAACTTGTTTT
>JAUEJL010094913.1:0-13816 GCA_032274825.1 Drosophyllum lusitanicum
AACAATTATTCGTCTATTATACTAATTACGTACACTCACGTACTAATTACAACTAGGCCCAAGTTGAGGATGTTACAATATATATATATGGGATAGTTCATTTAAGAACCATTATTATTGTGAGAACCGCGAGAACCAATCTTAGCCGTTCAATTGGTAAGTGAAATTCATGGATAAAAAGCGTGAGGGGATTGAGTGTGGCAAGATGCATGTAATGAATTCATGAGTGGGCAATCCAATTGAAGGAGGGGGAGTTGGACGGCTAAGATTGGTTCTCGCAGTTCTCGTACGAAAAACAGTTCTCGTTTGAACTTTTGTCTTTACCAATATATAGAATCAAATAATCGAAACTATTAGAAGATAAACCTCAAATTGAAGATTAAAACATATTTTGAAATTCATGATACTTGCACAAGATAGGGTGAATTAAAATTCATATCGCTATTCTTATATATATAATTTAAAGTAAGAGGGTATAATGCACAAGATTCAGTGAAATAATTTTACTATTTTTATGAAATACGTTGTTATTTAATTTAATTTTTCAGTGGATTAATTTTGCCTAATACTAACTTTAACAATTGCTTTTCAAAGGGGAAAATTAATGGAATACTAACAAAGTTTAAAAACTATTCCATCAATTTACTTGTCCCTTTATTTTACATTATGAAATTTCCAATAAGTAACATTAATAGAACAGATTTCAGACTTGTTTATTATTCTATAAAATAAATCTTTAACCAAATAAATGACTGATATGGCACAATTAAACATACTTTTAATTTTGATAAAATAAAGAACCAGTATTCTAATTAAATTGATTAATATATTTTTTTTTTAATATTAAGATATTGATGTACTAAAAGTAAGGAACATGTATCCGTACCAAACCATTTACAATTACTCTAAAGATTTATCTCATTCTTATTATTTGAAACTTTTTTATTTCAATTTTGATTAATGTAGTTTTTGCTTATATCCGATGCATATTCATTCTATTTAACATGATATTATAAACTGTTAATTATATTCAAATGAGCGTGAGTATAGAAAAATAAAAACAAAAAACATACTGGGGAGTGTGAAAAAGTTGTAGTTATAATGGTTTGAAAACAAAAGTTATGGTAATTATAATGTGAAAAAAGTACAAAAAATAAAAAAGTTAAACATTGAAAGTCTTTTTCCCTTTATCTCTTAACCTTTGTACTTATCTTTTAATGATCACAAACGCTAAAAAAAACCTGTAAATGTTCATTTTTTTGGTGTATTCAATAACCAAATACTACACTTGACATTTTCCATTTAAGTGTGTTTGGTTATTAGTTAGGTCTCAACTCCTTTCCATGGATTTTAACACACATTCTTGATAACATGCAGTTTTTCTTTTTCTTTTTCTTTTTCTGTTTTAATATCTTTGTCATATGACTGGAGCGTCGAACACTTGCTATTACAAGTCTGGTTTAGACAACCTTCTATCAGTTTGACCAGGTTCAATAAACTACGAACACTAAAGTCAAAATCTGTTCGTGATATCGGGCAGCATAAAAGCCAATCATTATGAAAAAGTGTCTATTCGCTGTTTCTGTAATCAAAGATGTGCGTTAGATGGAGCCCGTGGAGGACCTACTCGACTCACAGGTCATCCTTATTTACCCACGAAAGAGATGATACGAGATTCTTCAGAAACAGATAATCATACTTTAATTTTCAGCTAAATCCCACAGCCATCTCTCTCCATTTGTGTACAGAGATGCCGCGTACGTACACATCTATCCGGAGGACCAGAAGCAACATATACCGACCCTACTGCCCTGCTATATGCGTCTAATTTTGAATAAAACGCTCTTCTAAATTATTGTTAAAAACATGACTTTGTTCTATAATTTCCTGGAACTGGTTTTTTTTTTTTTTTTTTTTTTTTGTAAATTACCAAAACCATTTCCACAAGTATTATTCCTTGAATTTGACATTTGAAATTATGAACCATGAAACTCTGGTTTGTGCGGTCAGTTTTTGTAGTTTAGATATTTGATGGTAGGAATTCTCAAACCCTTCCAGTTATTTAGGGCTCGTTGAACTTGCCACTATC
This sequence comes from Drosophyllum lusitanicum, assembly GCA_032274825.1. Lineage (NCBI taxonomy): Eukaryota > Viridiplantae > Streptophyta > Magnoliopsida > Caryophyllales > Drosophyllaceae > Drosophyllum > Drosophyllum lusitanicum. Next base: position 2,090 of record JAUEJL010094913.1, read on the forward strand.
AACTTCATGGCTTCATTCACTCCCCTCCCAGTTTTCAGTCAGCTCCACATTTTCAAAATCAGGATCAACTTTTTTACTTGAAAGTTGAAACGATTAAGTTGATGTGTGCAATGGGATTCTATCAGCAGGTAAACCGTAACTGTAAATGTAATGGCTTAGGTGGTGGCGGTGGTGGTGGTTATCGTGGTGGGAGTGGGTATCTTCGGCTAATATTAAGTGATTGGTTCACCTTTCTAACTTTTAGGGCCAAAATCATTCCTGGAAAGCAAATGTAGAGATGTTCAAGGTTTGACAGCAAAATCATGTTCATTGGCTCTCCGGTAAAGCAATGCGGATGCCTCCACCCTGATTCATTATATTAAAAACAAAAGTTATATTCCTTTCAAGAAAACAACAAATCAACAAATGTTCATGCCTTTCTTTACCTTTTTCTTTTTATTTTGCCAAAAAAAATTCTAAAAAATGAATAATAAAAATAAGATTTCCATACCAGCCAGGATGCACCACAGGTCTTCCTGTAGCAAGTGCCCAATTAACCTGACACAAAAGCAGAGAAATCAAGCTTCCTAAAGCCATTGCATTATTTTGGGTAGTGAAATTAGGTGAAGCTTATATTAACGAGGTACCTTACCTTATCAGTACCAAGAGAATTGGCAACAACATGGGTGACCTGTTCATCAATTTGATTGGTGCATACAGCACCAAATTGTTCAGCTGTCTGCCATAATGGATGTAAGTGAGGACTGGCTTCACCAACAGGGAACACCCTGCTGAATACTATTCGACAGCCACCTAAAATCTTCCTCTGCTCGGATGCCAGTATATTTCTAACATCGGCGTCATCTAAAGATTTTTCCAAGAAAAAGTTTTGATGTATTCTCTCAATTACCTAATTTTCAACCGACATCACATGTAGATATTAGACCAGGCATAGTAGAATATTATTACAGCATGTGGAACAAAGGTGTTTACCGCCAACGAAGATGCCAAAGTCCCATCTTCTGGCCTCTCATCATGATCAATCTCAAGGAGTGAAGGACCTGGAAGACCAAACTGTCGCCTACTACATGGAAAATATATGTATCTGCAATGCATGCACAGATACTTCTTTTAAATAAAAAATAAAATAAATACATACAAGAAACTACATCTTGATGCCTTGTATACCTTTCAACAACTATCAAGTTAAGCTTGTTATGGGGCCAGACTCTTATAGAATCATCTATTATTACAACAGCTGACTCCATACCCAGAACCCCTTCCAAATCCTTGCTCTTGGGATCTCCATCAACACCATCACCATCATCACCCCTTGAGATCACTCTCCCGTTAAACAGAACTCCTTTTGGGTCAAGCACTTTGGCCATCTCTGTAGCATATAGTTTGTTTCCCATTGTGTAAAGATGAAGCTCATATAGCTTACTGGCCTGATGTTCGGAAAAGAAATGGATTAAAGATTCTGACTCTATCAGTCTATTAAATTAATGTTAAACTAAAGGTTTACCTTCTCTAAGAAGTTCCATATCCCGGGCCGCAATTTGGTCCACATACTCATGTGAGGAAATCTAAAGAGATGCCTGTGTGGCTTATCACGGTCCTGCTCTTCTTTCTTTCTCAACATCTCATCATGCGCTGGTTCGATTTCGGAAAACTGGGAGCATTGATATAGCAGTTCAATAAGAAAAACATAATTCTCTATTAATTGCTTTTAGGACTACCAAATTAGAGAGAGAGAGAGAGAGAGTCACTACCTTAGCTGAATTAAGAAGGGTGTGGTCAAGATCCAGCACAAGGCATAACTTGTGTTCAGAAAACATCTTTTTCTGTTCTTCCATTCTCTTCGACCTTTCCCGCTGAATAGCAGCCCGTTGCTGGTCATCGAACCTTCCAAAATATTGCTCAACATCTCCCCAAGCATGGTGTGATTGAGAGGGGCCCGGGCCAGATGTAACTTCTTCAGATGTCGGCCCAGTCCCATTCTGAAGGCGACCTGCCTGTGAAGTTGGCCCTTTCATATTTACAAAACTAGAATGGACTTGTGCTGGTTGTGATGAAGGCATCTGAACAGATGCACTCACGGTTGTAGACACTATATCAGCAATGTTTTTCAAATTCTTGGTGAACTGCCGGGTGATATCTGGTGCTAATATAGATTGTGATTGCTTTGGGTTGCCTTTGGTACCCTCAACATTAGGTAAATTTGTGATCGGTTCTGTTTTTTGTAAAGATTTGTTGTGCAGAGCACGGCGAGGATCACGAGGTTTCATTCGTACTTTTACTGAGTCATCCTGCAAAACATCAAAAGTTAGACCATAAAAAAGACCTATATGCTTGGAGATTGTATTGCAATAGCTTGATACAAGAAACAAACGCCTTTCCCTTCACAAAACTAAATAAGCTGTTATAATATTAGCAGAACAGACAAACACTAAAAGTACCCACACTTCAGTATGATAAGCTTGAATGGGCAACAGAAAAATAAGGATCATACATACATACTCTACACAGATGACAAAAATAATTCCCAAAAACAACACATGATTGGTTCGATTAATGTTTCATCAAAAGCAAGGTAAAAACCATTGAAAGAGTAAAAAGACCATGATATGAGTATATAATGTTTCAAAAGGGCAAATAATTGAGTTTTAAATGAAAAAAACATAAAGCATGAGAGAATGCTGACCGCTGAAGCAGTCTGAGGTATTTGCATCTCAGCTGTTGATCTCTTCCCAACAAGCGATGGTTGAGAGACAACTGTAGTCATGGGCATGGAGGCCAAAAGAGGATTTTGGCTTGGAGACTGTGTCACATAGTTTGCAGGATCAGCTGACCTCTGTTGTTCCTTGCTGATTAAGTTCATCCACTGTGTAGGATTCACTGCAATATCCTTCAGAATAGATTGCAAGGATGCAGAAGCAGGATTGACCACTGTAACAGGAACATGCACACTCCCACTACTGGTACTGGGCAAGGCTGAGGTTGCTACTGAATTTTCTAAGCATCTGGCTTCATTTACGACATTCCCTGGTCTGTTTAAAACCCGTATCCCAACAGGGACTCGATCCTCTAACCACCCACCAGTTTGTGAGACAGCAACAGTATTCCTAGGATTAACAGAATCTGCAAATTCGTTTTTTTGTCGTTTTGGTGCTGGGCCATCTACCAGGACAGGCTCATCAAAAGTCTTCTGCTTCCTTGCACCTTGTAATCCATCAAGTGGCTCGATTGTAGGTTGTTTACTGGACATTGGTAAGATGCCTTGGTTAATTTCCAAGGAGCTTTCAGGATTGGCTAATCGGAGTCTCGGGTCCCTTGTTTTGTTTGGAACCCTAGTCACAGAACTAGATGTGGAATACACAGGAGCAGCACTTCTAGCATTTGCAAGTAATTGCATGTTAAGTCTTTCAACATGGGGAATGCCAGAAATCTCTCTTTTTTCTAAAGTAGCTGAACCTATAGTGCTTGAATTCTGAACAGTTGAGAAACTGGAAACCTCTCCACCCCAATCACCAGCGGCATCCCCACTTTCTTCAGAAGGAGTTGGGCTTGGAAGATCGTTCGCTAAAAATGAATTTCGTCCAAATTTCTGTTGATAAGTAGAAACGGCATTCAGAGCATCAGTTTCATAGCGATGTACAACCGTACGAGGGGTAGGCCACTCTGGTCTTATTGCAGCGTCCCCACCAAAGAGTGCTTTGCCTAAAGGTAAAGAATGTGTGGTTTCCCTTGTTGGTGATGGAAGACTATCCAAATCATGATCCTTATGAAGGTCAAGAAGAGGAAGCAATACTCTGTTCTTGAAAGTAGATGTTTGCACTTTCAAAGATTCAGAGTGTTTGGGGTTTTGATTTGAAGTTCCAACGGGCATGGCATCTAAGACAGATTCCTCACTCAGAGAAGCCACTTCTTGGTTAACAAGGATTGGTATGTCTCCTTCCTTATCATTGTCTTTGGTACTTGAACAAACAGCATTTGAGTTACATGGTAAAAGCATGTTCTCCACCTGTACAAAGGGAAATAAATCAGCATTCTATCACTACAAGGTACTTGAAGCTAAATGATCCAACTTAAACCACACCTCTTTCAATTGTTCAGGGGAAAACATAACAGATACTTGGCCTTTCACATTAGCCAGTAGCCTGTAAAAGAGATACATCTCAGAGGGTATAATAACCATGTCATACAGAAACAAAGGAGCACAGCATTTGGAATTTGAGTGAAAATAAATGGAGAGAAGTTAGCAGGATGACAGATAAAAACCTTGTTATTATGTGCCTACTCCCTTCCTTCTGATTTTGGCTCATGGAACAAAATACCTGCAATATGTTAGAACAATAATGGTGACTAAAACAGTACTTTGATAAAAAAAAAAGCATTTTGGGAGGGATATTAATCTGACTAATGGAACATCCATTATATCTTACTGAATTAACAAGCTGAATAGCGGAAAATGCCAATTGAACCAAATCATCTTTGTTTGAGACTGAATTTTTTGAAAGCAATGTCGACAAACTGTCCAGCAAGTCCTCAAGTCTGGAGCAGACTCCATTAAATGATCTACAAGCAAACCATTAACGTTAATCACTCAACTGATGTTGCACCAAATTCAAGAATTTCAGTAATTAGATTAGTTATTTAGTTTGCTTATCTATAACTAGTCACAGACTTACTTCTTTGCATCACTCAAAGTTATACCCTCCAACCCCATACGAATAACACTAACCCACTTCTCAACGTTACCCTGTTCCCCTTGTTTATCACCATTGACCATCTCCATATCCAAATCAATCTCACCCTCCTCAAGCTCCCCTTCCTCCTTCTCACTATCAGCGTCACCACTTAAATCCACTACAATCTTATCATTGTTTACCGTGTCTTCCTCCTTCCCCCCAATATTATTATTGCCTTCATCATTGGACTGCTTCAAGTTGTTATCATTGGTACTACTAGTATTCATGGTGGTTAAATAATCGTCAAGAGGTTTATTCTGAACAGCCTGTGCCCAAGCAAAATTATACAACCCGGGTGCGTAATTTCTAGACATCTGATACTTCTTCTGGTACTTTACCAGATCCTCCATCGTCCACACTTGCTGAGGCGGCTGTTGTTGCTGCTTGAAATCGTCAACGGATGCATTCTTATGAGGAGCAATCGCCGAACGAATCGCCCCAGGAGACTTAGCAGAAAAATCCTCTGCACTGATTTCTTCAACAGAAGCAGAATCCGAAATCTCACCTTCCTCTACATCCACATCTAAAGATACCAATAAATCTTTACCCATTAATTTTAATCCTTTTTATACCGATAGATACGAATCGGATAATAATCAGCTAACGTAACTAAAAACGTTCCGACGTCTATAGAAAAAAAGAATCAAATCAATGATGGAAGTTGTAATCTTCACGGATCTTCTCAACGAAAGATGCGGAAAGAACGTAACAAAATTGAATGCTAGGGTTTGAAGTTTTTTTCTTGCCCTAAATGTGTCGATTTTGAAATTATATAACCAAAATCCGAGATTTGAATGCGATAACCAAAACCTTGATTTGATTGGATTTTATACCTTCCAAATCTTAATCGAATTCAAAATCAAAAAAATCGAAGATCAAACGGCAGGGAGAGAGTGAATCGAGAAATTAGATGAGCAGAGAGAGAGAGGGTAACGGGGAGAAGATGGGAAATTAAAAGGAAAGAAAAGCGGGCGTAGAGAGAGTCCAATGAGATCTAAGCTGGAAGCTTAAATGGGATCTTGACCGTACACGTCAGCGATTCAAATGGGGGTTGAATCTAGCAGGGGCTCTATGCGGTCTCTCGTCTCGTGGGTGGAACATTATGTCTTCTTCATGAATGAATTATCCACTAACTACCCCTTTATCTTTATGCTATTTGCGTTATAAACCCCTTCAAAAGTAATAACACATTCCTAATTCTTTTGCTTTTTATCAATTAATATATACTTTCTGTTACTTCTTCTACCCTTTTTTTTTCAAACATAGACCAAGTCTTTGGTCTTTTTTATGACTTCATTCAGTAAAAATGAGTGGATTATGCATCGGATCTTACATACGGTTTTGATAACTATATGATCAAAATATTTCGATCAAATCTTGCATAGCATAGGTTAAAGGATTCAAAAACCTAAAACACAACCGACTGTGTTTGGATGCAAATGGGTTTGATTCACTAAAAATGACCTATGAGAGATAGATTTAAGAAAGTTTTCAAATTCAAGAATGCAAATGGGCTTTATGTATTTTTCTACCTCTTTAAAATAAGTAGTCTTAAAGTCTTTTTTATATTGAATAAAAAGATTGATTGTTTTTGTATGCAAGACTAAAAGGTTAACTTGATTTAACACACATCCATAGTTTGTAATATCCGTAAAAAATGTAACAAAACCACAAAAAATTGGTACATAAAGCTGAAAATAAACTGCATATTTAAATCAGTAAACAATAAGCAAATGGTCTTCATGTCCTTTTCTTGAAACTCTTGGCAACATCTCATGTCAAAAATATGTCACTATGATATGTGTTTTCTCACTTTTCTTGACTTCCTACAAATGTTTTGCATAGTCGGTTTACTAGTTCCTATATTTTGATTAACTATAAATTTACATCTGTGGCAAGTCAAGATGCATCTCTCCATGCATGTTGTTCATATTGATTACAAACCTTTTGTAATACATATATAATGACTTGAGTAAAACACTCATAGTCCACTACTATAGGGCTAGATATCCAAGCATCTCAAGCTTATCATTATCCATTCATTTCAATGATGCAGGCATTATCCTAGAAGCCTTCGGCTATTTTGCATTCAACCGGAGCCATGAAGAAACCATAACACCCGCATCACATATAGGTCATACCATAGACATCCATTAAAAGGAACATAATAGTACGGCTTGTATTTCACTTGTCTATGTGCCTAGCTTTAACGTATGCCACCCATACAAGTAATTTGTGGTAGACTATTAGTTTATCGATATTATCATGACTCTTAGATCTTTTATGAGTTTTCAAATAAGAATAGACATGTTGAATCGCATTTATGCTTTAGATATGATTGTATGAAGGAATCAATATTAAATCAAACCGCATAAGACTAGTGATTAATCGGAGTCCTACAATCAGAATTGTAATACAAACCTAACCTACTATAAACTGTGATGAATAATACTCATCTTTACCACGTTCACCAACATATTCGTGGAAGTATATGTGTCAATCAGACATATATGCTCATTTAAGATTTTATAATGTTTAATTTTACAATAAAGTTTATATACCCATTATCTAACATTTTTTTCAAAACTTTTTGTAAAATATAGATTATAATACGTCTATAATTCAAATCGTACTTTGACTTATGGTTTCGTGACAAAAAAATTGTTTATTTTACAATACAATGTCAAAACATGAGGACTTATAATATTTAAAATCCTTACTTAATAAATTTATTATTTGGAAATCATCATATGATTATAAAACTAGTTCTATTTAAAAAATTTATAGTGGTTTATTTTCAATAATCTTACTATTAAGACTACCTTTTATCTGACTATCACATTCAACCACACAAGATATATCAAACATAAAGATACAAAGAATCAAACAACATAGCCTTACCAAATATATAGGTTTGATTGTGTTATTAGCCAAATGAAAGGTCAAATATCAAAGTATAAATACATAATCAATTAATCATGACACATTGTGTGAGGTTGATGTCTTTGACCTCGCACCCATTTGCTCCGACATCCTATGTAAAAATTCTAAGAGTCCACCGTCTTAAGATCATATCCATATAAATTCTTCAACAGTGTCTCTCTAATAATTAAAATATAATTATATTTTTATTATACATGTTGAAGGGTTGTAAGTAACACACAACAATGTTAAGAATGAAAAGAATAGTAATAAATAAAAATCAAATTCATCGGTAAAGGTTGACAATGACCACATCTGTAGAAATATATAGATAAAATACACCTGACTAGTCATCTACCTTCAATATTTAAGTTTTCACAATATGCTCCATCGATTTGAACAAAGGATAGAAAAAATCAAGGAAAATGCATGTTTTATATAAACATTAGATTAAAAAAAGAATTTGATTGTTGGAAGTGTGAAAGGTTGTATTCTCTTTGGTGTTGCCATGCCACAACCAAAGGGAACTAGTGGTGCTGCCAATGAGGCGGTATCCCATTTAGATATGATGAGCCCACCTCAACTTCTCTCCAGGATGTAAGTAACTATAACGTCCCAAATTATTATTATTTTTGAATAAAAACAATGGTAACTCAATCTTAATATTTATAATAATTAAAATATTCAATAACGGTTTCCAATATCATTCACATGCACTACACACGGGACTTACGGCTCCAAAACAATAAATTATTTAAATAATATCAGAGTTTGAAATAAAGCAGAAAATCGTTATCACGCCGCTATCTTGCCCTTGTCTTACACGAGACGATCCTGAAAACATTCAACGAACACGAGTAAATATAAAGCTTAGTAAGCTAACACAATGGTTGCACATTATACCAGATAATACATTTTCAGTAACAAGTACACATCACCATCAAATAACGCCACACAGGTGGATAAGTGTTCAGCTACACATAAATTACCAAAGCTGCAATAGCTAGTGCCCAGCTGCGCATAAATGTCACATCAACACATCACAATACGATATCACACATGAACAGTTATCACAATTTAATAAGTAAGCCCGTGAAAACTCATCTGACCAGCAGTTTTATACGACCACAACAAACAGCAATACTTCTATAATCAAACACGTAAATAAGCAAGAACCTACAACACAGTTCTATTAAATTAATCATTGAGTACTGCTAACTACATTTATAACACTAAGAGACTAGATTTACGATTTTGGTCCAAGGTTACAGATTTGCGATCCAACCCTTTTCGATTTTGTTTCACACGGTTTTCGATTGTTTAAGTCTAAATCCCACATTTCGATTGGTTCCAATTAAGGTTCCTGATTCATATCGTTTTTCAGTTTACGATTTGGCTATAGACCGGTTTTCGATTCAACGGCCCCAACACTGTTTTCGATTTCAATATTTCCGATTCAACTTATGATTTGCGATCCACTTCCAAATTTAGTTTTCAATCCAATACAGAACTCTGTTTTCGATTATAACTTCCTTAGACAGACTTTCGATTATGCAATCTCGTTTACTATACTTTTCGATTGCTATTCACGATTGAGTTGGTTTTCAATTCTAGATTTCGATTATGAGTTTTACGATTGCAGTTTAGATCCCAGTGGGGTTTCGATTCGAGTTACACGATTTAGAGGAATCCCCTAAAGGACTCAACTCTTACAATATTCGATTGTAGATTTCGGTTCACAGCCTAATATAGATTTACGATTTCATTAGGCAAGAACATTTACGATTCGGGTGTGCATAGCCGACACTTAATCAATTTGAAATCTCTTGATACTTAACCAAGCAAACTAATTCTTGTTGCTACAAGTCACTAACATCAATTAGATCAACCCTTACCGATTAATCGAATTATCAACGTGTTTTGAATGATCTAGGTACAGTTTTTGCTCTCGGTTTCTTTCTCACTTGCGAACAGCACGTAAACCCATAAAACCCAATTGATACTCCATCAATTGACACAAGATTATATATAAACGATTGCTAGGAATGGAAAGATCATTACCTGATTGATTACTAGAAGCCTCCAATTGATTTGATGGTAAGAAGGTGAAGATCTTCATCTTGGCTTGATCCAAACACAACCCACAAGTCGCACAGAATAGAGAGAATAGCTACAGTGAAAGAAAACCTAGGGTTATGTGCCCTAAGTAGGTATTTATACCTTCTCATGTTATTGTATTGTCCAAACACTCCTTAAAAATCTTAAAATCATCATTAACACTAAAATACACGAAAATATCATTTATTAATCCAATACTTTTACAACAACATTATTTATTTACAATTTGGGAAACGAATATTACAGTAACCGAGTAAGTAATCCGTTCATTATTAAAACTAAGAAAAAGTCAAACCACCGGTTTGCAAAGTGTGTTCACATGGTACGAACGCAAATGCAATTACACATGAAATATACAAGTATATAAATCATAACATATCATATAATGTTTGTTAATAAACCTATGCTTTAGAAGTACAACTGGCATCAAACATAAGTTATATTTTATGATTGTACGATTTAAGTATACAGAGCATAGCATCTACAACTTTATGTTAAAATATATTATATTATAAAATATTACTTTTAGGGGTAATAATACAAAGACCACCAATGCATACTTAAGTATTGTTGTTGTTTTGCATACATCCAACAAAAGTTAGTGGATAGTTTTCTAAAACTTCCAAAATTCATATTTAAACTGTTTCAAGTTTAATCCTTACACAAGTTACATTAATAAAATTCATTCGTTATCCTAATTCTTTTTATCAATGTTAAAAAGGTTCCTAAATGATCTTTCATGTTCCACTCAAGTATAATGAGCTGTGAAGTTGAACTTTTATACACTCCCTTAAAAAGTTTATTTATAATTACTAAAATATTTGTAACCCTCAAGATTATTTCTTACATTAATATGCATATCAATAAGATTGTTATTTGTTTGAACATACATGATCGTCTCATATGGTTTATTAAACATAGAGAACGGAAAAAACTATACAGTGAAATTACTAATATAGTTTTTTGTAGAATTATCTATGAAAGTATTATATACGTCTTTCATAGACATATATGTTAGAGAAGTCATTTACTCGATTGATAATGTTATGTGTATTATAGAATGATTTAGTTAATATATTATGTCTTTTATCATGAACATTATCTATCTTACGAAACTATTAAAATACTTGATTAATTATATTTTGATGTAAACTAGTTGGAAGGGTTAAGTTAGATTTGCAATTCTAGTTTTGTATGAAAATTCTCATGTATTTCCAATTAGAAAATTAGATTTTGTAGACGAAGAAAAATCTCCGATTCCCCGTGAGGATCCCCGACACCTGACGGGGACGGATGTGGGGATGGAAGTCAATTCCCCGGCGGGAATGGGGACATGGATGGAGACCGGGGGTAGGGAATAGGGATGGGGATGGGGAGTGCGATCCCCGATACCCCCGACCCCGTTGTCATCCCTACATCTAAGGAGCTCTAAGTGGTTAGTTAAGTTTTACAAACACAATAGTCACTATCGAGCATGTCAAAATTATATTATTATATCAAACTAAAATAAAGTCCTACAATTCTATTGTCCTCAAACTTTGTATTAAACTAGTCTTTGATGTAAATAAAATTTACATAATCACTTAAAATTATCCAGCCAAATATAAGATTTAAGGGTTGTTTGTTAAAACAGAATGATTAAGCACCGAATGATTCTGTGGTCTGAATAATTCAAAGACTCTGAATGAATCTGTTTCTGAATGTGACATGCTGTTTGATAAAGGTTCTGAATGAACAATTTGAATGATGCAAATTATCATTTTAAGCTTAATAATGATATATTATATTATAAGATATGATTGTTTAACAAGACAATGTGTGAAAGAATGAGTAGACATTGGCTGCCATTTCTCTCCATTTCTCCATAATTTGAAGAGAATTGAAAATACAAAGGAAGGGGAGAAATGGAAATGGGTGGAGAAACCATTTCTCCTCCCAAAACTATAACCATTTCTCC
>JAUEJL010094924.1:0-13815 GCA_032274825.1 Drosophyllum lusitanicum
GGCTGTCTAAGTTCTCCAGATTTTATACGAACAGCACAACTAGTACAACAACCTGCCATGGGAGAACGATTTCAGCTCGCTGTGAACATATGTGATAGACACAACTTGAATTAACAAAATGCAAAAGGATCCAACGATACTTCTAATGTAGATAATATCATCAATGCAAATATGCAATTACTAAGAATTTAATAATGCTAGATATCATATTTATGGTGGTTGCTTAGCCATAGCTTATAATCCTTCAAGATCCATCAACAAATTTCGTGCCTGAGGAGTGCCTTGTGTGGTTTTCAGGGTATGCAAATCATCAAAAAGGCAACAAAATACATGATTTGTTCACTTATACAAACTTTGTTACAACAGATGGCAAATTCGTTAAACATATTTTCTCACATTCTTCACAGAGTTCCAGGCAAATTCTTCCTCCACTTCCGTCACAAGTGTCCACTTCTCCTTTGCTCAACAAGTACATGAATATGTTGATTTATCCACCACTTCATCACCTGGGTCATCTTTAAATGCTGATTATATTGATCAAACTGAGACAACATGTTGCTGGAAGTTACATCAGAACCTGTCATACCTTTTGATACTCTTGCTTCTTAATTTTTGAACAATCAAAGTGCATCTTCTCCTGTTATGGATCAAACTGCTTCTGTTCCTAATTCCAAATCTCCATATCCTTTTCCTCCTGCTTCAAGGAAATCTTAAGACGTACATGGGAGATCCGAGATCATATGGTCGCCTGATGCCACACGGAAAAATAAGCAATAGGATGTCTTTTTTTTAACAGCTCCTAAATCTACCACAAATTTGTCCATGACAGGACTCAACCCATGACCTTAGGCCATGAGCAACACCAAACTTAAACTACCCCAATACCACTAGGCTAGAAGCCTAGGGTAATGTCATTTGATCTTTAGAACTAAGCTTAAAGCAAATGGGTCTGTACAAAGGAACAAGGTCAGACTCGAGGTGCAGGGTAACAGGCAAAGAAAAGGTATTAAATATGCACATACTTTTGCTCAAGTTGCAAAAACGGTCACTGCACTGTGAGAGCACTTGTTGCAATTGCAGCCATGCAAGGGCGGATCAATAGTTTCAAATGCCTTTTTTCATGGGGACTTGTTTAACGAAGTATACATGAAATTACCTTTGGGATATGCAGGTAAGGGGAGCCCATTAATCCTACTTGTAATAGTTCTAACCAGTCCTCTGGTGTGCAAGCTTAACAAACCACAGTATGACCTCAAACAAGCTCCAATACATTGGATCTCCAAGTTCTTAACAGCCATAGTTTCTTTTGATTTTCTACACTCAAAAGCTGACTGTTCTCTTTTCACTAAGAAGACCACAGATGACTTCACAGCAGTTTTGGCCTATGCATGTCATCTTTTAATTACAGGGCAGTAATATTGGTCATAGTAATCAGCTTAAACAGCGATTAAGTTATCACTTTCAAATGAAAGATCTTGAATCTTTGAGCTTATTCATAGGACAGGAAATTACAAAGGCTGATCAAGGTCTTTCATTTCTAAGAAGTATGCTACGGAACTGTTAAAAGAAGCAGGTGTTTGTATTGTAAATCAGCTACTCATCTGACTGCCTATTGTGAATTTGTGATTCTGATTAGGCCAGGCGCCAGCTGTCACTATGACTATAAGGCCAACTACTGGCTATGTGGCTATTATATTCTATTAGGTGATCCACCTATCTCATGGAAATATAAGAAGCAAGGGGTGGTTTCACGTTTATTAGTTGAAGCTGAATACAAAGCCATGGCTCTTACATGTTGAGAGATAACTTGGTTTGTTAAGCTCCTCACAGATCTGGGCTTAAAAGAATTGGGTTCTATTGATCTTACTGTGATAACCAATTTGCCCAACTATTGCTGCTAACCCAGTGTTTCATGCTAGAACAAAACACGTAGATGTTGATTGTCATTATGTTCGAGATCAAGTAAAGGCAGGCACTGTTAAATATTCCTACATAGACATAAGCACTAAGGATCAGCTAACTGATACTTTTACAAAGATTGTAACTGTGGATTAGCATATTAGCATAATCAGTTGTTAGCCAAGTTGGTTGCTTCGACATATCTCACTCATAAACTTGAGGGAAGTGTATAAGGGAGCAAACAATGTTGCATGACAAGGGGAGAATTGTTACTTCTCTGGAACTTTAGGGATTAGAATTTACATGTTGTAAACTGTTAGATATAAGATATGTAAGTTAATTGGCTTAGTAAGTTGGTTAATTTGTCAATTACTTGTATATAACCAAGGGTGTAATCAATTTGAGTTCAGTTCCAATGAATAAGTCTTTGATTCCTTATGTTGCTCTCAAACTCTATTTACATTTCTCTGAAATCTAAATCAACATTGCTCATCTAAACAGAATGTCATATACATGCAAACTTGCACAAACAAATGAACTCAAACAATATCAACATACATGGCATCAGTCTATTACCCTGAGGAAATTTAGCTGCAAGTAAAATAACGAGAAATATAGAATAATACCGTGCCTGCAAGCAAATGGCAATGATATGTTCTGTGCTTCAGCTGTGTGCAATATATATTGGTCCTGCAACATAGCAATGAATTGAAATTGTCATATTGTATGAAATCGAGCTTCATACAATAGTTAAAGAAAACCTAGATTTTAATGTCAATGTTTGGATTAGCTTATAACTTCTTTTTTCCTGTTTTTTTTTTTTTGAACTTTCTACGAGCTTATCTGTTTAAACTTATGAACATAAACATGCCACGATCTATAAACATATAAGCCCGAAAGAATTGCATTAGAGTTTATCAATTCTAATAAGCTAAAAGATAAGTTAATCCAAACACCTCATACAAATCATCGCGGAAACACTTGAGTAATCAAAAACACTATTCTCTATCCAAATTTATAACAGGAAACTGCTACCGGTTTTGCCCAAATTCACATCAACACTGCTTTGAGGTTTTATTGACAAATTATATGCAGAAACTCGTTGGTTCTCCGAAATATGAAGAATAAAGTAACTACAAATAAGTTGAAGGTTAGTATTTTCAGTTTGTAATTAACAATTACCTCTGGAACGTAGAATTCGTGAACAACATCTCGTTGTCTGTCGTGAACGGTAACTTTATGGCTCGGAGCCGATGAAGCGACGGTAATGCGTGGGGAGCGGGGTACTTCAGGTGAAACCGGAAGCTCCGCCGATGTCATACTACGGCGGCATTTCGATGAAGTCGTGGTGTAGTTAATTGCGTTTCTGAAACGGGAACATCGACTAAAAAGTGATGGAGTCCAGTAGCTTGTAGTACAGAAAATACTGCAAGGGGATTGAAGATCCATCGGAATCAAGACCGCAGAATTTTGGTGGTTGAAGCTCCGATGAGTGTTTGGGTGGTGGTGTTTTCTTTTTAACTCTTATCTGATTATTATTGGTCATCGAACATTATTTCCTTTTCTTTTAGAAAAAAAAACCCCTCGGCAAGGTTAATTTTTAGATTATTGCTCATATTTTTGACTTACCAATATTGATACACGGTTAGTTACAAATATTTAAATAAGTAAATAATTAAATGATTAATATATAAAATATTTATATATGTTTTTTAGAAATATATATCATATATTATAATTTATTTATAGAATATTATATAGAAAAATTACATAAGTTGTTAACAACATTTAAATTAGATTTTATTGAGTATAAGTAACACTTAAATTATTAAAACTATTTTTCTTTTCAATTTTAATTCTATAAATAACATTATCATTATGATCAGTTGTTGCATCACCGTAAGTTCAAGGTTTACCACCATCGGTTGTGTTCTTTTGCATTTTGATTTTTAAAATCAGATGTTGCAATTTGGTGTTCAATATAGGTTTAATCAATTAGGTGCAATTGATTCTGGTTCAGTCGATTAGGAATTTATGTTTTAGGACTCTGTTTGGGTTTAAAGGATTAGCATATAGGTTCTATCATATCACTTAGGTGACGTTTGGTTTACGGATTATTTTTTAAAGAAATTTGAATGTATGAAGGAATTGAAATTTGAATCTAAATCCTTGGCTCATTGTGTTTGGTTACTTGTACAAAAAGAATTGGAATTCACACCTTCCACACCAATCAGATCCACCACCACCATCCATAACCACTGCCACCATCCCAACCTCCACCACCGCCCCACTGTTTGCCCACCATCAAAGCTCACCGCCGCCCCACTGTTTGCCCACCGTCAGAATGAACCCCCTCTGTCATCGAAAGTTTAGCCGACAGAATCGAAGCCTTCATCACCATCGCCGCCGTAATCGAAGCCTTCATCGCCCCGTAGTCGCAATCACCGCCGCCGTAATCGAATCCCCAGTCGGAGGTCGGGCACTGTCGAAGCCATATGTCACCATCGAAGTCTCGCCACCTTCGAAATCGAAGCCCCATCGTCGCCAAGTCATCGCCAGTCTCTCAAAGCCTTCATCGATCACAGATAAGCAAGTCGCTAGTCGAAGCCTAATAAAAGCCTTCATCGCCCCGTCTCTTGCCAGTCGAAGCCACCATCGGAATCGAAGCCCGTCGCCGGTCACAAGCGATAGTGTGGAGGATGGTGTATGTGTCGATGGTTTGTACTGAGATGAGAAGAGAAGAGAAGGAATCTGAATTCTTTAGGTTTGGGGAAGGAATTCACATTCCCATGACTAATGGAAAATTTTCCAAAGTGTAGATTTCAATTTCTTTGATATACCAACCAAACATAGGAATTTATTGGAATTGAATTCCTATTCCTAAGGAATCATACCAACCAAACACCCCCTTAAGGTTTTAAATATGATTTTTCTTTACAATTTTAGTATTTTAGTGTTTTATGTAGACAAAGGGTTTGCATCGGCTTTTTATTGTGGTGGTGTGGAGAGAGAGAGTGGGTTGCGGTCGAGGGTGATGTAGAAATGCTAGCATGGAGAAATTAAATTGTAAGACATGGTTATCAAAATATTCATAATTTGAAACTGTTGAGTGTGTTTCTAGCCACTGGGGAGGGAGTGTGTATGTGATGGTAGGAATGAGCTTGGTTACAAAACAAACCGAAATCGAAAATACCTCAATATAAGAACTGGGGATATATTGAACTGTTGGTTTTTAATTGGTTCCGGTTCAAGATAAAAAATCCGAATCTGATGGAACCAAAACCGAAATAAAGGAAATATAGAAACCGAAAACCGATATAAAAGTGTGTAAATCGGTTTGAAACCGTTCCGATTCTGGTTCGGGACCGGGTCGATTCCGGCCAAGCTGGCATTTTACTCATAAGAGTGATATCAAGCCTTGGAAAGATTAAAAAAAGGCACACAGAAGCATATAAAGAATAGAGTCAATCGATATGGTAGATTAAGAAATCATAAAGGTAACTATCGGATTAATATGCGTACCTACCGAGTGATCCATTGCATTGGTTTTATTTTTGTAGAGGATAGTTTGCCTTTTTTGTTCAAATTCAACTGCAATTTACAAACTTCCATTAAATGAATTAAAGGAATGTTAAACTCCCTCAATATATGAACTAGTGTGATAAACACGTGTTTTTTATGGGAGATGATTTTTTTCACATAAAAAGTTGATTCGTCCGCAGCAAATGAATGCTTTATCAGCTTTAAGGGTATTATACTATATGTGGAAGGATCAATTTCTTTCATGGAAAAATCATCTTTCGTTTTTTATGCATTGTTTTCTAAAATATAGTAAACTCAAGATGACACTATATGTGAAGAATAGTATTAAAAAACCTTAATACATTGAAACTAAATAATATTGTTTGTGAAAAAGTAAAATATCATAATAGAGTTTCAGCAAATGCCTCTTGGACCTTTGCCACTCTGGAAACATATGATATGGTTTAATGATTAGTGAATGAAAGAGACGATCCTCCTAGTAAATCCACTTAACTATCCTCTTATTCATTAGAAAAAAAAATTAGTAGATTACATATGGTTAAAACAACTCCTAATTAAATATAAATCATAATTATAGTAGATTATAACTATATATACACAATTATACAAACAAAAAAACTCTAACTATAGATTTATAACATAGTTTATCAATCTTTTTATTCGTTTTGGTATATTCAACCATTCTTATAACCGAATAACTAATATATTCGTCCCATATGACTTGGTGCATTTATTATACCTCAAAATGTACGGCTTATAAAGGGAAAATACGCGTCAAGTTGGGTCTTAGCATATGTTAAGTTTTACATCCAGGCCTTGGACCTTGGTATGCCGGCATGGTTAAACCTCAAACTCAATGAAGCCAAAACAAACTTTTTAGAACCATGGTTAAAACAACTCCTAATTAAACATAAATCAACAAAACCACAACGATCATCTAAACAAATAATAGTACTAACTAAATTTAGAAACACTTAAAACATATTATTTTGAAGTTGGGATCCTATTATTCAATTTGCTACTTACTAAATACGTGAACACTGTTGTAAATTTCTTCATGCATCAATCCTTACAGTTTCAGAAGTCAACAAATAGTAGTGAACGTAGGTAAGTCAAACGCTCTAGCAAACCATAAGCCAGGAAAAATAACTTATAACCTCACTAAAATTCAGAAAAATCCATTAAATAATAAAAAACATTATTCCAAACAACCGTTCATTATCGTTAGTAACGTTCTTTTATGTGATTCGAACCATACCGAGTACCTTATCCATTTTGATTTGTAAAAATCTTACGACAGGGAACAGGTGCCTTTCTTCTAGAATAGCAGTTGTTGCATGTCTGACACGTGGATCAGTGGATCACTCGTGTCACCTCTAGGATAAACGCCACCGCTAAGCACCGTCCTTAAAAGGCACGTATAAACAACAAGACAGAAAAACATAGACCCAGGAAATTGAAGTAAAATATGCATTCTGTTAAAGAGAAAGTTAGCAACGCAGCCAGTGCTGCTAAAGCCCATGTTGAATCCTACAAAGCCAATCTTGAAGAAAAGGTACATTTTTCACGCTTTCAACTGTTGAACATAATCATATGTATGGATGTATCAACCAGTTGTACCTTGTGCATCGTTGTTGGAATGGTGATACATCTTTCTTGACTTATGAATTGATGTTCATGGGATTTGATTATTGCAGGCGGAGAAAGCAACCGCAAGAACACAAGAAGAAGGAGACATAGCACACCAGCGGAGGAAAGCCAAGGAAGCAGAGGCTAAGATGAATTTGCACGTCGAGAAAGCCGACCACGCCGCTGAGAAGCTGCATGGGAAACACCATGTTCTTGGCCACCACCAAACGCCTGTTGCTGCAGCTGGCCAGACAACCATCCCTGGAACCACTGGCCTTGGCCACCACCAACAGCCTCTTGGAGCGGTTAACCCCGTTACCGGAACCACCGCTCCAACCTATCCTCTGGGTGGAAACCTTCATGAACATAAACATCTGTAGCCTTATTTTTTTCTTGTTGGTTTGGTATTGTATGTTAATTACGTTTGAGTTAATAAAGTAATTAAAGATATGTTTAGTAACTGCAGATATCCTAACAGGTGTTGAAGTTTATAGATGTTCAGATAACAAATAATATACAATGTTATGTCGGAACAAACTCGTTATCTGATCACTTTAACAGAGCAGTTGCAGCCGTCCTTGGTGTTTGACAAAGTGATGAACGTTTCCTTGTTGCGATAGACGTGGGTTCCTTGCCTTTGCGGGTTTTGTGCTTAAGTTGACTTGAAGCTTTGACAATGCATTTTCATCTGATGCTGTTTCAAGGAATACCTCTTCAAGGAACTCGTCTGCAACGTCTCCATCGTCGTCTATCTTGAGACTTTTTGTATACCATTCTAGTCCCTGAACCAATTATCACAGCATGAAAAACTAGCAATCATGGTGAAGTATTGTAGAGGTTAAAAGACAAAGCATGTAATGTTCCATATGTTTAAACCGTGTGGACACTTTGTGATTTTTTAACTGCTTTGATCTAGGTCAACATTTTAGGAATATACATCTTTCACGACCTATTGGCTCATCTCTGGTGTGGACCGAGCAGCATTTACTGATGTTAATTTGGTTCTTGAATGATTAACGCAAGAGCATAATGAAAGAATGAATTGAAAAGCCATTGCAGGTGTGGGTTGTAAGTACTCCAAGAAACCGTCTTTTGATACATAAATTGTAAATTAGAGGACTTCTATCCTAAAAGGAAATTCCTATTCAGCTCATAGTCTGTTTGCTTAACTTTTCGAATACGCGATTATTCGTTTATAATCGCCTGTTTAATTTTGTCATTCCTGTAACAATGTATTCAATATATGAATCTGCCCATCCTCCCCCGACACACCGAGGATACCCCTTTCGAATATCATGAACACCAATCGTTAATATTCCCAGTCGATACCAAAATTGGATCATAGACAGAAAGTGGTGAATATTCAAACAGCAGTGCGAACCAATAAGACTAATCCAGTTAAAAAGATCAAGGAAGTTACCTGAACAGTACCATCAGCGGCGGGGCACGGCACTAGAATCGGGCCGATTTGATGAGCTCCATCAACAGGAACTTGAACGGAAACGCTAAATCCCTTTCGTGGGAGGCCACCATTAGTGTAATGATGGATTTCTTCTACTGATTTGGGATTATCGTGGCCGTCTACATCAGTCTCGTCTTCTTCGGAATCTTTGTTGACTTCGTGATTTCCGAATCCTATCCATCCCACTAACCGCTTAATGAACCTCATTTAACTTGACTACAATTCTAGGGGTCGAAATTAGGGCTAGAGACGTGTATAGTTGCAGGGTCCTGGGTTTATATGTATTGACGTTTTGTTGTGTTGAAGGAATCTGAAAATTGTAGCTGCAATAGATCTTTGGGTGGGAGAGCAAGCGTCTGCTTCCGTTAGATCATAACTTAATCGGAAGTAGTGGTTACATAGAACTACTTCGTCATAATGCCATGTTAATTTTTTTTCTATTCGCTTAATCAACTACTTAGTCTTGTAGTTATCATTTTTTATCATACCAAATGATGTGATCCATATACTTTTAACTAACTAATCAAAATTTAATTAAAAAAGTTAAAAAACTAAGTGGCCGACCCCACACTCAACCACATGCGGTGAATATCATATCTTCCCTCCCACCACACCTTAATGCTGTGTTTCTGGATTTTAGATACGAAAGAAAGAATAGAAAAAAAAATTATGGAGAGAAAATAAAAGAAAAGAAATGATAATAGTTTTAGTTTTTCGCGTTCCCAAGTTTGAAAGAAAAGAAGAGAGTGTTGTTTTTATTTTGTGTTCTCGAATCGAAGAAAAAGAAAAAAATGAGTTGTATTACAATAATACCCTTGTTTTCTAAAATTATTAGTTGTTAGTAGGGGTAATTTAGTCACTAATGAAAAATCATAAAAAATTTTCTTTCCTTTTCATCCAAATCTTTCCATTTTTGGAAGGAAAGTTTAGAAAAGAATGTTAATAAAATTTTCCTTCCAAACCCTTCTCTTCTCTCCTTAAAAAAACTCTGGAACACAAATTTTTTTTAATTCTTTCTTTCTTCCTTCCAAATCACTTTTTTTCTCCCCAAATAGTCATCACCCATTCACCACCCTCAGCTCCTTATATTCTAAGGGGGTGTGGTAGAGAGAAAAGAAATCGGAGAAATGAAAATAGGGGAGAAATAAAAATGTGTGGAGCATTAGAATTGATTCCCTTGTTATTTCTCTCTACCAAACACCCCATAATTGCTTACTATATATTTCTACTTCATCCTTCTATTTATCATCTTACGTGAAGTCTACTAATTCTCTTTTCTCGTATTGATTTTAACATTTATATTAATCCTGTAACTAGAAGAATATTTAGAAAGAAAAAGTAGGAATATATATCTATGATCAAATAGGATTGTGTATGACTAGAAATTTTGGCTGGTAGTTTAGCTAAAATCATGAATTTAATCTGTGTCGTATTGGTTGTGTACTCATCTTTATTTCATCAACTTTCTAGAAATCTTTTAATTGACTTTATAGTTTGTGAGTTTTTTCTAATTGAATTTAAAGTATGTGAGTTATTTTTAATAAAAAAAAACTTCTTTATTCTAGTATTTTTCTATTCGTAAGATCTATGTTAAGACTCTTTTAGAATTAAGGTTTCGGTTTAAGCTCATGATTGGTTGTGTTTTAATTAAGGTGCTCCAAATTTGAGTTTCAAGGTTTTTTGACTCGCTTGGTGTTCTAGTTTTGGGTAGTAGCACTCATTCTAGTTCTTTGTTCGTGCTTATAGACTTGATTCGTGTTACATAGTCATGCTCTTGACATGATTCACGTTTTTTGTTTGTATTCTTAACACAACAGTGATGATGAATGATATTTTAGTTTTTTCAACTAAACACTTTTAAATATTATAAATTAATTGACAATACAAAAACAAAAAAAAGGATAACGATAATCTGATCGATTTATAAAAATGGTGCGCCAATAGTTTAAGAAATAGAAAGCGAGAGATACGAGACCCGTAAATGTTGACCCATAACTAGACATGTACTTGAGAATCAACAACAAATACCATATTTGTAAGGCCGCTCGTAGCGGTCTTCCGGAACACCTTCGGGTGTGTTTGGGGTGGATGCGGCTCCATCGGGAACACCGGTACCCCTCTTTTCGGTTCCCTCCTTTGGCTTCCCCCACCCGTCTATACCCGATTGCTTTCTTTTTTTTTCTTTTTGTAAGAGAGAGTAAGGAGAGAGAAAATATTTGAGTTGTTTGAGATATGCGTTATTTGGGTTTCGGGTAAAAAAAAAGTGATTTGACAGTTGATGTGACATTCGGGTTGAGAAATTTTGGAATGGGTGCTACTCATGGTTTAATGGGGGTACATTGACTTATCAATCAAGCCATGGGGGAGTGTTGTTGCTTTGTGACTTGTTCTAGTTTCATGATCTGTAATAACCAGAATTTCGAGGTAATTTTTATAGAAAATATATATATGGTATGAGGGTACGACTAAGTGCTCGAGTACTAGAGTGATGTATGAAAACAAGTGTAGTCATATCGATAGCATCACGTGAGTGTCAGGAGGGGTTGATAGCAGTTGCCCCTGTTTGTACTTACACTTGAATGACAACGCGGTACTTGTACTTGCACCGTCGAAGTAGCGAAAGCATCGTCTAATGTACACTCATGCGGAGATGGGGAGTAGCTACCCAATCGATACACGGGTTGCTTAGTGTGCGAGTAGTGAACGGGTTACCTAGCTGGCCGGGCCCCGGTGGCTAGGAAAACTTAGCGGGTAGATATACGGATTACGGTATGCGGTTTATGAACGGATATGACATGATATGCTAAATGATTACAGTTGTTTGACCCATTTATATTTATATGATATATGTTTTGCAGGATGTACGAGATAAGTCAAATACACATATGGGTCGAGTATGGTTATATAATAACTGTATTAATGCTTCATCTTTAATGATACCAATGAACATTTGTTATTTTATTTAAGGTTGAATTTATAACGGTTTAACGGTTTGAACACGGTGTGACATTGTGGTTTTGTCGGTTTACATTCATTTACTTATGGTTATAAGACTTCCGTTGCATATGGTTGATTAATAATTTTAAAAATTTTTGTTAAATGATATTTTTGGAAATCATGTGTAAAGTCCCGTTTTTCTAAAATAAAAATTTTCATAATTTTTCTCAGTTTTTAAAATAAAATATCGTGCAACCAAATCTTTTATCAAACAATACAACGGAAACAAATAATAAATATCATTTAATAAGTTAAAACTTAAATAAGCTTGTGATACTTTAAATCTTTTAAATCCCAAAACACATTTATTGAAAAGTCGGGCATAACTGTAATTTAAAACAAACGGTTGCACTACTCGAGCCCATCCACTGGATCATCATCTCCACATTAAGAAATACCTTAAAAGGGTTAAAAGTATCTAATGAGCTATAAAGCTCACTGAGTACTATAAATTCTGAAACTTGTAAACTATAAATTAGATGAATCACATAATCTCCATTAAGTTTAACGAAATACAACATTTGTTCCTTTATTAAATCATATACTCTTAATATGATTTTTCATCATTCTGGATTAATCACTTCTCTAATATTCTATATTAATTTAGTATAATACATAATCACATATCACTTGGTACATTTCTCATATCAGTCTCACTAATTTATTATTCTATAGAAACATGTCTCATCTCTTACATTTCTCATATCTATCTCTTTACTTTCCATCTGACTTTGGAATAATATTTGCTTTACATAATTAATAATTCATCTTCTTATCGTATTTGATTCAGAATAACACTACACCATATCTTAAAGTATTACTACTCTTACATACTTCAATAAAATACTACCACTTCTCTCCATCTAATTTAATATTTCATGATACTATTTTATTCAGGATACTTTCTTCATAACAATCATTCCTTTGCTATTGTGTAACATGTATCACATATAATCACGCTCTTTTTGTATAATATTTATTCTTTAAGATTATATACTCAATATTCGTTCTTTTTTAGAATCACCCTTGTTTATCTATTTAATGCATGATGCTAGAATACCATAATTCACAAGTCATACTCAAACATTCTAATTAATAAACTTCTTAAATAATCATAATAAGTTCTTCAGTAATTTCAATGCATTCAAACATGTAATCATTTAGCTTACACCGACAAGTACTAGTTTCGAGGTACTCACATGTGGTCCAAATAAGAATTTATCTCTTAGTGATGTGCCTTTTCTGTATTTTAGCCTACAATTATAACCCATACATCAGTACACGATAAATCAAACAAAGCATACTTCTGCCGCCGCGGACGTGTCACGTCCTTCAGACCGATGCGTCGCGTCGCGTAACCAGTCAAGAACACAGCTTTGATTTTGCTTCTAATTTCATCAAATCCTTTCATATAACTTTGATTTAACCACATGCAATTGTTATACTAAGTTACTCTACTAATAATATCATCATTCTAACCTTTAAACATAACATGCAACACCATTTAAACATTAGATCTAACTTTCTCTATCGAAAACACAAGAACACAAGAGTTTAAGAATCTCTAACCTTAATTTGTGGTGTTAATCACTTGTTTGATGCTGGAAACTTTGTAAATAACTCTTAATCTTCACATGCAAGCTTGCATCTTTGATTAAATCCTTCAAATTGGCACTTTCTCTCTCTAGTTTCTCTCACACCAAGAACACACACTGTGTGTGTATTTCTAAAGCTGATCTTTGATGACCGTCGTTTAAATCATCAAAAACAAACTTAAATGACCTAGTATAGGATAAGCGGGTAACGTTCTTAACAGAGAGTCAGAGGTTAAGAGTCTGAATTACACTAATTAACGGTTTAATAGTCAAATTAATTGAAAAACTACTCAAAGAATGCAAAGAAAAAGCAAGACAACACAAAACGAAAATGCTGTCTAGAAAATTATTTAATAAAACACGCACGAAAATTACGTCTAAGGAACTCAGAAAAATCCAGAAAAATTACTGAAACTATATTATGATATTAAATAACTACCGACCAAAAATCACGCAAAAATAAAATCGTTAAGGCCCCGAAACAGTGTCACGAACACAGCTGATCTGAATATGACAGCAAGCGTAAACTGATATTTGGAACACTTTTGAACACCTAAACGGACACGAATCGACTCGAAACTTATACTAAACCTAAACACATGTACTAAGAACGTTCACACAAAAATCTAGACAAAAAATTAACCGTTTAGTACCCGAAACAGCCCTCGAAACAGAAAGATGTATTGCTGC
>JAUEJL010094935.1:0-13814 GCA_032274825.1 Drosophyllum lusitanicum
AACTTCAAAACTGTGATTCATTACTAGTACTTTTTACTGGCCAGCTAAAAAAATTCAACGTTTTATAAAAAATTAAATATTTTTTTCTAGTTTATTATATTTATAGTAATTTAATCTCAACACATAATTTGTTAGACTTTGGGAGGAAGAAAGTACTCTAAAATCGTATGTATCAAAAACTTCAAAACTGTGATTCATTACTAGTACTTTTTACTGGCCAGCTAAAAAAATTCAACGTTTTATAAAAAATTAAAGTGTACAAAGTAATTTCATTCATAAAGAGATAAAGAGTTCATCGTCGCTTCATTATTTGAAGCCATGATGTTGAATCGGTTTTCAATGAAATGGATTCTTGTCCCATTTCATTATTTGAAGCCAAGATGTTGAATCGATTTTATCAAAATAGGTTAGATTTGATATTTAAGTCACAACCGTAAAAAAAGCTAAGATGACGAAGTGTGATGGTATGACAGAGGCTTTTCGAACACTAGAAGGGTTATACTATAAAATGAAAAAAAAAAACCCAAGAGAAGTCCCCCTTTCAACATCATTGTGTCACTGTTGTTGACCTGTGGTCATCCACATTTTGTTTGTATTTAAAAACAATATTATTATTTTAATTCATATAAAGTATAATATTATCTTCTATTTCAAATTGTAACGATCGAAAATGTGTTGATGGAATATAGTTCGGCTTCATAAAAATGCTGAACAAACCAAGGTCACTTCGACATCGGCCTCTCGCCTTTTTTGTCTTGTAGCTGTCCCTATTTTTTTTTTAATCTTTTCCTTTATTATTTGTTTTAATTTAAAAAATATATCTTTTCTATTTGAAAAAATGCAATATTTTTATTATATATATTCTCACGAAATAATTCGATCTGCACCAGTAATCCAACAAGTAGATACACAACTGTATTCAATTTTGTTCTTTGTTTTTTAGTGCTCTATATAGTTACGTTTTATTGTTAAAAAAAATTATATTTTCGTCAAGGAAATCTTCTTACTTTATTCGTCTATGGTGATATCTTTTCTTTATCTTCTAATATTATCTGATTTGTTTTAACTAGAGCACTGGTATTACAATAACAATGCAAGAAACCCATGAAAATTTGAGCATTCATTCTGTCCAAGCTTGTTTGTTATATGGCTAGCTATGGACTCAACATAGTTCCAACTTACCAGTAGCTTAGGGGTACATGCATAAATACTCATAGACTACATGAAACAAAGATATAATTACATTAGACAAATTACACGAAAATACAATTAACTTTGTTTTGGTTATTGATGCATATCAACAATCATAATTCTTTCATTGTATGCAAGTTGTTGTATACAATGAGAAAGTTCATTGTATATAATGGTAATGAAAACCTAGAGACAGAAAAAAGTTTATTGTATACAATTAAATAATTATGAAAGTTGATTGTATTGTCTTTAAGAAAAAACGTTGATTGTATACAATGATAACTAAGACAAAGTTCATTGTATTTTCATGTAATTTACCCAATTACATTTGAATGCATCAGGGAAATAGAAAAAGTAAACAATTCTCTTGAACCAGTTTCATGGTATACACATCACTAACTAAGTACTAGGGCTTGATAAACTAAAGCTACACTCACAAACACTTGTTCTTCAACCTCAGATAGCCACGATGCAACACAATAGAAAACGAAATTTGATAATTGAGTTAATTACAAAAATGGCTCATGTGGTTGTCACTGATTTTCACTTTTAGTCTTTTAACTTTAAAAATTATGAAAATAGTCATTGTGGTTGTCATTTTGTTTCACTTTTGATCCTTTAGGCTAACAACAATTATCTTTGACTGTTAGTCAAAGAATAATTTGGTCATTTTCCATCTTATTCTTGTTACCGAACAGTCTATTGCCTCTTTCCTACCCTTCTTTGTAATTAAACTTTTTAACTATATTAAATATATTATTTAGTAAAATAAAATAAACAATTAGTATTATAATTATTCTTTACTCCAAATTAAGATTTTAAACAATTAGTCTATGTTCAGTCTGTATCTCATGAAGGTATACAAAGATAGAAACCCTAATCACGAACAATATGCAAACACATCAAGAATAAGGTGAATGGCATAACAAAAAAACAATTGTAGAACAAAACTATTAATCAAGGATATTAAAATATCCATGAATCTGAAATATTCAAAATAAAAGAGAATCAGAAACAGAAATGGTCTTCTCGATGATAGTGATCTTCTTTATTTAGGGTTCTTGGTAAGTGACACAGATCTGCGACAGTGATGGTGGTTTCTCCATATCTGCGGCGTTGAGCGACGGTGATGATGATGGTTTCATTAGATCTGTGAGTGGTGAGGGACGGTGATGATGGTGGTTTCATCAAATCTGCAACGGTGATGGTGTTTTCTTCAGATCTGTGGCGGTGGTGGTGCTGGTTTCTTCAAAATCTACGGCGGTGGTGGTGGTTTATTCACATCTGAGGCGGTTATCGATTCATGGGGTGATGGCGGCCGTGCTGTGGTGGTGGCCGGCAGTCAAGGGGATGGTGGTGGTTATGTGGTGGTGGCGGCCAGGGTAGATCGAAGAGAGAGAGAGAGAGAGAATTGGGTGGTGGACAGTGTAGATCGAAGAGAGTTGGTGATAAAAGAAGTTGAAAATAAATGTTTGGTAACAAGTTTAAGAAAAAGTGTGTGAAAAAGAAGTTGAAAATATATGTTTGATAACAAGTTTAAGAAAAAGTGTGTGGAAAAGAAGTTGAAAATATATGTTTGATAACAAGTTTAAGAAAAAGTGTGTGAAAATAATTATAATAGGCAATGGACTGTTTGGTAACAAGAATAAGATGGAAAAAAACCAAATTACCCTTTGACTAACGGTCAAGGATAACTGTTGTTGGCCTAAATGACCAAAAAATGATAACGATAATGACTATTTTCATAATTTTTAAAGTTAAACGACTAAAAGTGAAAATTAGACAACAAAATGAACCATTTTTATAATTAACTCTTGACAATTTAGACCAACTGGGTTGGTTTTTGTGAGAATAAGTTTGATGCAGCAAATATAACGAATTTGAGTAAAATATTTGCTAACAGGCTTAATTTTCACTAACCAACCAAATCATGACACGTGTCCATATTTTTCACTCTCCACACCTATGGCTGCTATTTCCCAATGCAATTTTTCGCTAATAGTTGTCTAACTCTGGTTTTCGCTGATGTGTGTGTCCCGAGACTGATGTTTGCTAATGCGAATTCCCGAGGCATTGATTTCGTAGACGTCCACATGTCAGATATTCATCAGATAGCGAAAAATTAGGCTTATTAGGAAAAATTACTGACGAAAAGTGCTCAAAACAAGTGTTTCATGCTGCTTCTCGTTTTTTGTATCCTGAAAATGCTCATTTTGGCAATTAAGTCATAAAAGAAAATTTAAAAAGGTAGCAAGATGGATGGGTCGGGTAAGTGTTGACGCATATCATATATAGTATGTCTGCGGGTGTCAAAACTGTTGGCTTGCAGAAGCAGAAAAATATGATCTAACTATGAAAGAAAAAGCAATAATACTAACCTCTAAAATGTTCATTTCATAGAGATGGTTGACTGGTTGTTCTCTAAGGCCATCTTTTAGCTTCCAAAATGGTTTACAGCAACAAGTTTAGCAATCATAAGATGATTAAATATAAAACCAACTCTGTTCTAGAGGATTTTATATTCAATTTAGAATACCATTTTCAACTACCACCTAAATGGATGCTTATGACTTTATGCAGGTCTGTCACAAGGATCAGCCCACGACTCTCGAGATCAGCCAAATGCTCAGCCCAAGCCCAACAAACGGGAGGTATATCAATCGAGGTGTTTAGGCAAAAGGCGCTTGTAAGGCTGATAATCATTTGAGTTAGTTGTATGTTAAAAAAGCGGGGTTTACAGCATGATAGTTATAGTTAAGCCAACACAGTGGGATTTGGTACTTCTCTAGAGTCGCAGTTTAATTTGCAACATTGTAACCTTTAGTTAACAAATAAACAAAAGCAAAATGTATAACTGTGTGTTGATGGAACCCGAATAAACAGAGCAGTTCATAGACTATATAGTCTTTAATAAAAACCAAAACCATTTCTTCTCTATGATATGCCAAATCATTATTCTTCTACATAACCTGAGTAGCATCAAAAAAGAAGTATAAGACGAGTGTTTGCTACCAAATTCATCATTTGAACGGTCTACGCCCATCCATTGCAAATTACCTACAGCTTGAATGACGGGCAATTACATGTGTCAAAATCGGTACTAACAATGAACAGTGCATGTGTAGAGCAAATGCTAACAGCCACTGATCCACATCAGCCCTTGTAATCATCATCATAATAATAAAACTAAAATCAACTTATTTCTGGATCTAGTATCATAAACAAACCTGACTCACTCACTCAGACCATGTAGGTCATGGCCACCTGAATCAAGTGTGTGCGAGGCGCATTCAACGTTGCAGTCCCCCTCCTGCAATTCTTTCTCATGAAGGCATAAAAGTAATTTATGATCAGTTTTTTAATGAACCATGACTCTTTTTTAGCCCGAATATCTCCATGTCCAAGAAGATAAACAACCCCTGATTCCTTAGCTTTGTGTAAGAAAGCAAGTTCATTCTCAAGACTTTGTTCTGGATCCGAGTTTGTAGGAACCTTTTCGGGGTCTTGTGAAGTGCTTGCTTCTGAGATTATTATAGGGTGGTTGTGGGTCCCGTTTCCGCCCTCATTGACACCAAAATAGACACTGCCATTTGGACCAATGAGAACTCTTGAAGGGTCATCTTCAAAATCAGAATCATCATCATCCCCATCACTCTCTAATGATCGTTCTTGAGCTTCGCGGCGAATGAACTTTTCAAGGCTTTCAATCAGCAACTGCTCGAATATTTGGTGGTTCTCTTTACGAATGTCTTTGTAACCATACCTGTTAAAAACCATGGACTTTTAATTACACCATGCAACAAGTAGAATTTTGACCTTTACATTTGGGGAAGTCATGAATACATGAAAACATATTTAAGCTGATTTTTTCCTAATCATGCCAAACAAGTCTCTATAGACTTAGGCTGTCAGGCTGGGAGTTTGAGTCTCTTTAGAGACACGAGCATGTGAAAAAACAATTAATGTCTCAAAAAATAAACAGAAAGATACTTCATACCCTGTTCTAGATCCACACTATTACCAAAAGAGGTCACGAACACAGTTTCCAGAATCTAGGTCACTAATACTCACTATAACATCCGATAATAAAAGATAGGGTCAATAATGATTTAATCATCAAAGTTTTAGTTCAGTTTCAGTTTAATCATTAAAGTTTTTTTTCAAACGGTTTTACCATAAGGCTTGAATTTATTATGATTTAATTCTCAAAGTTGCACCTTCTTTTTGCTTAAACCTTAAAGTTTTTTTCCAAACGATTTAACCCTTAATTTTTTGTTAAAAAGTGGTTTAGCCCTATAAGTTTTGTTAAGTTTTTAATAAAACTAAAATGCATAATCAAGTAGAGAGGGTAAAATCGAAAACCCTACAAAACTTAAATGGTTAATCAGTTTGTTTAACAAAACTTCAAGGTTTAAACCATTTGAAAAAAACTTTGAGGTTTAAATCATAACAAATTCAAACTTTATGGTAAAATCGTTTAGAAAAAAACTTTGATAGTTAAACCGAAATTGAATGAAAACTTTGATGGTTAAACGGTTAAACCATTATTCACCCTAAAAGATATGGAATTTCTGATGGCTGTCTCACATATTCAGATATTTAAAATAATATTTATATCATCTTAAATGTTACCTAAACACTAATATAATATAAGATTGATAAAATTTCTGTTTAGGTATGTACGGAAAAGAAAAGGGTTTTGGCTATAAAATAGCAATTCATTTTCTCAAGTGTTCCAATATACTTGACCTACTTTCTACTGTCAAATGACTTACTGTTTTCATTTATGATTTACCTACTATTATGAACTTTGTTAAACTTGCTGACATGTTATTGTCAACCATCATTGACACATATCATTAACCTACTAAATAGAGATAGTAATGGTCATATTGATTATGAAATTAAGGGAAGCTGGTAGCTATTTTCTTAAAAAGGGGATTTCCCATTTCAGGTTCCCCCGGGGTTGCCAAGCCTTTGGCTCTGATGTACATGGTTTAACCGGTGTTACTCAGGCCGTTTCCGAAACAACCCCCTGGCCAACCCTTGATTGAAGACCCTGAAATTCGAACCCCTAACCTCCCCTGTGGGGGACAGGAGGATTATCCCGTAGACCACCAAAGTGATGGTTAAGTAGGTAGCTATTTTATAGCCTAAAAAAACCATGAAAGTTCATTGATCAAATAATAAATCATTACACTGAGTTTTATGCAGAAGCCAAGAATGAAAATAAAGCAATGGTCTTGTGAGAAGACCTCCTGCATGATTGTAATGTGGCAAGATGGGCAGGTGAGGAAATGGTTCAAATGGGGATCCTTTTTGTACAAGCCAACACGAGTTGGTTGACCATAAACACTTTTTGTACAGGCCAACAGGAGTTGGTTGACCATAAACACTTTTTGTCCAAAATTTTATTTTTATATGATAATACTCCAACTTCTTGGGTAAAATGATTTTGGAGCGTCATGCATTGAAAAATACACATTGGGCAAATTTAGACACATTGCAAGTGCTATGTAAGCCCAATGTTTTAAATTACCTCTTTGACCTGTTAGAGGCTAAACATAACCTGGATCAACCTATTTGAAAGAGTTGACATTGCCAACCTCTAAATTTAGAAAATCGATATTAGTGCCATGATAATCGAAACTTCTTAATAAAGCATTATGGAAGGTTGCATGCATTAAAAATATATATTTTTAAGCGACTTTTGACCCATGTGACATGTTTCGTTTTAAGCTAATCCTTTAGAGTTAATTATGCTTTAATCTTTTATTTCAAAAAAACAAAAACAAAAAAGAATAAGAGGGTTCAGAAGTCTACCCTACCAACTAGAACTCATTTCAACACATACTAGAAATCACTTGTCAATCCAAACCAATTTCAACCACTTCCATAGGTGAAATCTTTGAGAATAAAAGGGAATTTGATAATGTCTAAGCTTAACACTAGTTAGGAACATGCAAAGAAAAGTTTTGTGGTGGGATTTCCATAGAGGACTAAATTTACAGCATGCAAGAACTATATACAGATATAGATATAGTTACCTGGCGATGCAACGAAAGATGTGATAACTTTTGGAGCAAACACGCCTAAACAAGAATCTCTCACTCTGAGGCACAACAGGAACAGGGACATACTTTATGCAAACAAAAATAATCATCGAGTGAACAGCTGGAAGAGTAGTCAGAAAATGTCCAAAAATTGCAGGCACACCCTTCACAAGTTCATTGTAAAGCAAGCCAATTCCAGGAGCTCTGACAGTTCCAAGATTGCAGCCCAATTGACGCAATACATCCATTGACATCTTTTTCTTGACCTCAGTCTCATATTTGAGCTTGCTACCATAGTTCCAGATATACATTATTAGAAAGATAACTATACCAAACACCAGTATGATCCAACTTCCATCCCCAATACCACGTAAGACAGATGAAAAGAAAACCAACTCTAATCCAAGAAATATTAAAGAAAATGACACCACAATAACTATGTTTATCTGCCATATAAGAAGCATCACTAGGATAACTAAGAAAGTAGTCATCATCATCACTCCAAGCTCAGCAACACCTGTATATGGTATACATTAATTTCCATCATAATGTTTCGTTCAAATATATATAGGAATGAAATGGTCATTCAAGTATATTGTTTGGTACACATTAATATAGATATGAATTGTAAATGGGTAAATAATGAAGAAAGTGTTCTTTAATGAAAATAAACTTAAATTCGAATTTCATGATATACATCAAATAATTGATTGTATTAGTTAATTTTCATATATAGATGTAAACATGTTTATAACTTCAGTTGAAGTTAATGTATAATTCAATTAGAATATTGTCTTTTAATTAGCATAACAAAAAAATTACACAACTAAAAGGTCAACAACTAGCAACTAAGATTACATTAAAAGTTATAGTTGATTTTGAAAAGTTAAAAGAAAGTACTAAAAATGTTGGAAGGGTTTAGGGTTACTGAAGATTAACCACACAAAAAAAGTTATAATGTAAGTATTCATTCCACTCCATGATGGAACGGAAAAGTAACAGTCATTGCCCAAGTAATGAAAATTAGCAAGAAGGAAGGAATTACATTCCATTTCTTGAGGCCAATTAACCTTTTTTTCCATTCCGATTCTTCTGTGGTTTCTTCATATTAAACACTGAATTAGTATTGAAGGGCAAGTTCATAAGAAGAGTACCATATGCATTCCCGATCTCATTGGTGCTTGCAATGGTGCAGACAAGCAGTACAGCAGAGGTCATGAGAAACCAGTTAATAGCAGGAATATAAATCTGACCCATGAACTTGCGAGATGTATGCACAATTTTCAGGCGAGGAAAGCAACCAAGGGCTGTTGACTGTTTAATACAAGAGAAAGTTGCTGTTGTCATTGTTCTACTAGCAATGAGTGCAGCAAGATTAGCAATTAAAAAGACTGGCCAAAAAGCACCATCTGCAAAAAGATTATAAAAACATTAGCCATCGACGTACACAGGACAGCCACTTGTGTTACTTATAAATGGGCCAATCGGGTTATAATGGGACAATTGAGTAATATCTGACATATTAGCTTAAAAAGGGTTAAATGAGTCAAACAGGTCGAAGGTCGCTTGGTGTATTTTCTTCCAAAGTATAGAACCACCTCGTAAATAGATTTGTGCAGAAAAGAATATCATTATTGATATGATATATTTTTATCTATAACAAGGCAATAGTGTTAAGTAAAATGAATATCCACAAGCACCAAAGTACTTGTTACATCACAAACAAGTTCAACAAACAGCAGAAGTTGTTTGCTTGTCTAGACCCAGTTAAACATAATATAATTTATTTGTAATCATATATAGACTAAACTTTTATGAAAAACATTGGACATGAAGTGTTTTGGGTCAATCAGACTGACCCGACTTGTACCAAAAGATTACCCATTTTTACATGTTATCTTACTCGCCTGACCCACCCATTCTGCCATCTGTAATAACCATCGTCCATTCATGGGTATACAGTCTGGAAGGAGAAAAAATTAATTCTATGATCAAGGCTTACCAGGGATGGAAGAAAAGAAAGCCTGTTGTGCATCACCACTATTATCCAATAGGTATGCTGCTTGTCCAAGGTAACCCAACATAAGGCAGGGAAGTACAAGGAAAACAAAAGTAATCTGCACAACATTAGCTGTAAGAATTAAGTAAATACATGAAGAACAGTTAAATTGACATCTCACAGCTATCGATAAGAGTAACAAAATGTTGAGAATTGTAATATGTTACCAGATTACCTGGACTGTTCTCACAGGAAAATAGCAAAGATCTGCAAACATAGCTTCTGAGCCTAAATAAAATCAGAGATAAAAAAATGAAACCATGTACAATAAAAACACATTAGTTGAACTATTTCCCATTTATGAGGAATTTTTGCTTCTCTTTAAACAAATGATGATGATTTCTAGGTTTCAGGGATAAAATTATCTCAAATGATTTCAAGTAAAATATCATTAAGGTATTGTCCAAAATCTGCATTAAGTGATTACCAGTTGCACAAAGGAGGCATCCACCTAAAGAGTACCAAGCTTTATACGAGTTGCGCTTGAAATAATAAAAGATGTGAACAGGATTAAATGCCTTCAGAACACTGCTGTTATGTTTCACAAGATTGTAGATGCCAATGCCCCCAAGAGAGCAAAACCATATAAATAAGGCTGGCCCAATAACAAGCCCAACTTTACTTGTTCCGTATTTTTGTACACTGAACAAAATAATAAGATATGCAACCGAAATCATCACTACATGATCTGCAATAGGTACAAAACAAGAAATCAAAACTGGTTACATGGAAAAGGCAATCTTCAATCCGAGAGTAGAAAGAAAAAGTCAGCAAAATGAACACTAGCACAAAATCTTTGATTCTTGACCAAAAAATTTTTAAAATTCCTAGCAATAAGCAGTTATCAATAAAGTCCAACATTAAAGCACCTAAATAGTGGTCAGGGATGACAAAGAGAAACATCTATGATGATAATCAACAAAAACAAAGAATTTGAAGCTGATAAGAACAGACATTATAATATCTTCCCACTATATGAACTAATTGATGTATTCTTCTAACAAATATGTGCAAGCAAATAGGATTATATCATATACATGCAAGTGACTTAAGCAGTTAAGCCTACCACATTCTTTAACTCCTCTAGGCATCTGCACATAGCAACTCTACCAAACATGTAGGAGTCAATTATCAATATAATCAAAGTTGTTATAGTTTATCTATCTTTCATGTCAGAAATTAAATAAAGATACTCTCTAGAAACTACTGAAGCTCAGGCTTTAATCTATTAAATCTTAATAGCCATCATCTCTTAAGGTCATATGCAGAATTATTGCCCTCTTATAGATATAACAGGAGAAAGCAGCCAAGTATTACACATATATATATTCTGCTACTACTCTCCTAATGAAAAAAATTAAACAGAAAGAAGCAATCACATTTCCGAATTAGCTGTATATTATCGTCCGTCTAAGCATTACGTGTAGGATCATGTCACCTTGCTCAACTGTAGGAACTCCAACCTTTAAACCACGAACAGCGGATATTACTGCAAGAGAGAAATAATAAGTTAACGGTAGAAACTCATAAAAGAAGACAGATGGATGAAGTTTTTATAGATCAGAATCTTTTTTTAAGTAAGAAAGGAAATTATTAGTTAAATACCTGACATTGCAGGTGTAACAACACCATCGGCTATGACCATAGAGGTACCAGCAAGCACCAACACTAAAACAAGCTTTTTCAGAGCCATTGAAGTTTCAAGATACTCCTTTATTTTCAATGATCTCTCAAGTTCTGCAGACGGCACTTTCAATCGGAAGCTTGATATGCGTGTATCAGAAGCAAGCTGATTTGGGAGAAGACTCACCTTAGCATGCCTACATATTAGGGAATATAAAGCAAATGTACCACCTGCAAGATAACTCGGTAACATAAAAAATAACATTTCAACTTCACAAAAATATATATTATGAAAACTATAATGCCACCATTACGAAATCTATATTATGAAAACTATTAACGTGTTAAACATGATTCTAAGAATTATATTATAAAAATTATATATATATATATATAATATTTGTTTGAGTAAATCAGTTTAAGAGGTTAAAAACATCTCAATGACATTTGGGCGACTTCAGCCCGTTTGATCTGCTTGACCTGTTTCATTTTCAAGTTTTTTTTTCATTTGAGATATAATCTGACCAATTTGCAAGTAAATGGAACGAATTTGTCACCTCTAACGAGCATGGAGTTTAAAGTGAAATAGAAAGGACTCAAACTTACCTTCCCCGTCATCATTTGCTAGAAGAACAATGAGGATATACTTGATCAGCGGGATTAAAATTAAAGTATATAAAACAAGAGATAAAGCTCCAATAATGTCTTCATTTCTATCTATTGGAGCCTTGCTGAACATCACACTGAAGGTATACAGTGGACTTGTACCAACATCCCCAAAAACAACCCCAAGAGTCTGACAAACCAGAAAAATACTCTTCCCAAAACTAGCATCCTGCAAGGACATACAGTTTGAGATTCAGAGAGGAAATAATGATCATTATTAATTGACACTTTCAAATTACATATCTATAGATTTCTTCCTTACATTTTTGTATCATACACCCGTACACCACCACGAACAACATTTTAATATCATACATATAGATAAAACAGTGTTTACACTAAGGCAGCACATAAAATTACCAAGACAGCATGAAACCAGAAGTACCAAGCATAGTAAGTAAGACGAAAAAGTTAAGGAACCCAACAGCGAAAACACAGTAATAACTAATTAACAAAGTTAATATTAGTTGAACAAATCAAACACTATAAGATCCCCAACTAACCGTCTAAAAGGCATTTCATTTGTCTTTTAAGCTCTGAGTATGAGCAATTTTGATCACTACTCCAAATTGTTTGACTAAGAAGTAAGAATGGATACAAAAGGCAAAGTGTTGGTCTTTCTGAAAGAAATGGAACATAAAAGTTCACAAACTTCAAATTGATAATTAGGTGTAAAGAAACTTCTATCTCTTACAGCACCAGACATCATCAATAGTTAGTTCACTATTTATCTTCTTCTGGTCGGTGTTCTCAATTTTCTTTCCCGCTGTGTGTATTTTACCATAAAACATATATACATACATCCAAATGTATATTTGTACTTGCATATACACACACGTGCATAGTGCATACATATCTATATACACCTAACTATTTTGTAGTTAATAATTTGTTCTCTAGTTGGTCGTGAAGTGATTCTTTATCAGTTATTACTTGATAACGTACTCTATAGTTTGTTTTCCAGGTGAGGTTTCATCAGCAGTTTATTTCTGATACACCAACAACAACAATTACAATACCCAATCCTGCCACAGCGAGATATGGGGAAGGTAAGATGTAGACGGTCATACCTCTACCTGTGGGTCCCAGGTAGAGAGATTCCTCCCGAAAGACCTCCGGCTAATAAAGAGTAAAAATCACCCGTTGCACCTTATCATTAAAACTTAAATTGTATTTAATTTTTGAGAGTTACCAAGAAATAATTTAGTTAATGGTTACCTCTACTCGTGGATAAAGAGACCTATTCTCGAAAGGCCGCTAGCTTATAAAGAGTGAAAAATGAAAATCACCCACCGAACCAGCGTTGCCTACCTTCTCTCAACATGAAGGTGATAGGCACAACTCCTAACTCAACGCTGAATACTTCATTTGGTATTCTATATACAAGGTTTTACCACAGGTCCACCTTAACATCCTAGTTACCGCCACATCCATCTTCATCTCCTCCCATCTTCATCAGCCAACACTTCACCCTAAAGCATAGATAGTGTAGCTACTACTTTGTAGAAATTTTCTTTCAACTTCAACAAAACTTTCTTATCAAACATACACCAAGAGACATATAGTTCATGCTAGTTAGCTATTTTGAATAGACTTACGGCACGAGTTGATGTTTAACTTTTTAGTTAAAACAAGATAAAACAAATTGATGAACATTATTGAAACCATGGAACACAACAAACAAAGTTCAAATTAATCGGGTCAGATTTGGTTCGGTTTGAAAAATCTTGAACCAATTAGGGGGAGTTTACGTACATTTGTGAGTGGGTGTGTGTATATATAGACACATACACATATACATACATCCACACTTATGTTTGTATGTCTAGGGAAGTTCAAATGAGAACCAAATATATTGTGAAAGCCTTGAGAAACAATCTCAACCATAGTCACATGGTTCGCTAAAACACCCACGATCTGCGATCTGAAGGTTTCGTTCCCAATCGCGGTACGAGATCAATCCAATCGCTAACTGGGTCGCGATTTGGAACGCTGCTGCAATTCGATCCAAAACGATGGTCAAAGCGAACCAGATTGATGGTCAAAACGAACCAATCGGTCTTCAATTCAGCAATTGGAACACAAATAGGAACGATCCAAACCCTTCAGGTACGTCAATTTCAAAGGCAGGAAAAAAATGAAGCATTTGGTGATTTTGGTCGACCCCCGACTCTTCGTTATCTGATTCTTTGTACTCGATATCTAATTTCACACTTCTGAAC
>JAUEJL010094946.1:0-13813 GCA_032274825.1 Drosophyllum lusitanicum
AAGAAAAGAAGTGTTCTTACTTAGATTCAATTACCCCTTATTTATGGTTGATTTCAAGATAGTGCAATGGATATTATTAATCATATACCGATTCCTAGATTGGTTAGATATCATAGTCAGAAATTCTAACCCTATAATCATGAAAAATACTAATCCTATGGTCATGGGATCAAAGTACTATCATAATTAGTCAATTAATTTCGAATCATGCAAGACTTAATCAATATTGATTGTCATTATTCATTTAATCAATCAATCACATATAATGATTTTCATATGCAATTGTTCATACACATTAAAGTTAACTACTTTGTCACTTAACCCTAGGATTTGGTCAATCACTAGTCATAATCGCCTAATAGTCATAGATAATCATGATAAAAGAATACATAGATAGATTGGTCCTCAAACCTATGTAAACTCAGACAATAAATAACAAAGTTTGAAACTTTAACACATATGAGTCTTAGAACAAGCAAGACATGACAAATATATAACTAATAAATCATCCAATTCATTAAAATCAAACCATAAAACAAAGGTAATTTCATCTAAGTAAAAACCATGGTATTTAAACCATAACCAGAAAAAAGAACATCTAAAAAGCATAGATGAATGCTAAACATAGACAATACAGCAAACCAAATGAAAGCCATTGATTCGTTAATTCTGATTCTTCATTCTTGAGCTCCAAATCCGCTCCCAGGCTTCAAAAATCACTTATGGATGCCCTCTATCGTCATATTGAAGCCCTAGAATCGCATATATGTTTCCTAAGTCGAAAATAGGGCTGAATTTATAGATTTTAAGTTTCTAACACTTCGCGTCTCGACCTGGTTCTGTCGCGTCGCGACCAGTAGATAAGTCATGACTTTTTTGAATCTGGAATCCCGTCGCGTCGCGATGTATTGACTGTAGCGTCGCGATCTTGCGTTTTTAGGCGATGGCCATAAAATTGATTTTGTAGCCCTCTGAGTCTTGTTTCCGTGGCCGCTTGAATCACCTCAATCCGACTTCGTATGAGTGAGATATGATCAAAATAATCGAGGTGTGTTGGAGCTGACAGCTTTTCCTGCTTCTTCATTTTCTTCAGTTTTTGCTCAAAATTTTTCATCATCCACCTTTTTAACCTAAAAACCAACAACTTAATATATGAAGTATCTTTTGACTCATTTACGAACAATAAATGTTAAAAATAAATACGATATCGTATAAAATATATATTTAAATCTGACAATATCAGAGCTATAAACCGATATACGGCTTAATTAACCGAAATTAAAGCCTTAATGTTAAAGATTTTACCTAAAGCATAATCACCTTTAAAAGTTTATGGTTTTAACAAATCCTCAATTTATAGACTCCATATAATCTAAATATAATTAATAGTACCACCCAAATCACATTAGATTTAGTATAACACTATTCACTATGGTTGCAAATCATTTCCAATTGACCCTGCTTATTTGACACTTATTACCACTAATTGTCAC
This sequence comes from Drosophyllum lusitanicum, assembly GCA_032274825.1. Taxonomy (NCBI): domain Eukaryota; kingdom Viridiplantae; phylum Streptophyta; class Magnoliopsida; order Caryophyllales; family Drosophyllaceae; genus Drosophyllum; species Drosophyllum lusitanicum. The sequence goes on from JAUEJL010094946.1 coordinate 1,494, forward strand.
AAAAATTTATCAAAGTCTGTCTTTATTCGCCGTCGCCGCATAGCGCGGGTACCCTGCTAGTATATATATAATTATCTAATTCAATATCCTTTTAGTTAAACTCATGGGTGCTTGTATGGCCGGCGGGATACCCTGAGATATATTTGATCTCTTGTAGTCTTACTCGATTAGCCATTTACACCTTCATTTTTTTGTTCGTTTGTCCAATTGATTTTCAACTAATTTAGATGGCATGTTAGAGTCTCGAAAAGCAAAATAATAAGTGGAAATTATGTGTGTTGGAAATGAATGGGTGATTATGTGTGTTTAAAAAAGATAAATGGGTAAAAAACATAACCTTTTTGGTTTATTTTGTCATGACGGCACATGTTGTTACTGTTAAGTTTGAATACATGTAAATAGTTTGTTAGTTAGTTAAACATTTTGTTAATTATAGTTAGTCATAGATACAGAATATACGTATATACTCTTGTAGTATAAAAAGGGTCTTATCCAAGTAATACAATCATACGGTTATGACCCATTTTCTCTTGTTCTTAACACTTAGATCGAAGTTACACGCATATATGTTTAGACACTAATCAAGTCATTTGAAGAGCAACCAAGGATGCATAAACTCCACCATTTCTATTCAAAAGCTCATCATGCCTGCCCATCTCAACAATCTCACCATTCTTAACAACCGCAATCATATCAGCCCCTTGAATGGTGAACAATTTATGAGCCACCACAATTGTTGTCCTTCCAACCATCACTTTATCCAAAGCATCTTGAACCACACGTTCCGACTCTGCATCCAGTGCACTAGTGGCTTCATCCAACAAAAGAATTTTCGGGTCTTTCATTATCGCCCTTGCAATGGCTACCCGTTGCTTTTGACCACCTGACAACTGCTCACCTCTTGCACCAACTAGTGTCTCATAACCATGAGGTAGTGCTGATATGAAGTTGTGGGAGTTTGATGCTTTTGCGGCTTTGATTATTTCTTCTTCTGTGGCGTCGTCTTGTTTTCCATAAGTTATGTTAGCACGGATTGTGTCATTGAATAGTATTGGTTCTTGGCCTACTAGACCAAATTGTTGTCTCAGCCAGCTTATTTTTAGTGTCTGGATATCTATGCCATCCAGATAGATGTGGCCGGAGTCTGGATCATAAAATCGCTCGATTAGACTTATGATCGTTGACTTTCCACTTCCACTCTGTCCAACTAGAGCCACAGTCTACAACAAACTTTAAAAGATTAGAAATCCAAATACTTTATGAGAAATGATAAATACAAATGAATGGAGGTAGCAATTTCAAAAGAATCATTCAAAACAATCTCTAGATAAAAGGGGCACAGCAAAGTTTAGTTTTTTAAGCTTTAAACCTCAGTAAAATTTTGTAAATAAAATAAACACATTTAAGATTTATGAAAAAAATTAAAAATGGATAAAGACTGCTTTATAAGTCAACACAAGTACACAACCCAACCCATTACCTGTTTAATCTTATATTAACCCAATTATTCACTCATAAAAGCAAAACTAATAACTATCTAGAAATAAGATAATCATCAAACTCTAAAAATGATCTATCTATGACTATTATTCATCAGATAAAAGAAGTAATTAATCACTAAGAGACATATCCCATATCCAATTATAAATTATAATAGTTGAAGAGGATTTTAAAAGATATATAATACAGTACCTTTCCAGATGGTATAGTCATAGATAAATCCCTGAAAACTTGAAAATCAGACCTTGTTGGATACTTGAAACTAATATGTCGAAGCTCAAGGTCACCTTTTACGTGATCCAAAGTTGTACCGCTTTCAATGCTCGAATCGATCTTGGGCTTACTGTCAAGAATCTCAAAAATGGAGCCAATGGATTCCCTGGCTTTGTTCAGATCAGACATAAGTGTTGCTACTTGAGATAAGCCAGAGGCTAGTGTTGACAAACAAAAAAAGACCTGCATTTGCATTTGTTAGGAGATTAGAATTTGTGACCGCTAGAGGTAGCAAATTTGCTTTGCCTATTTCTACTTTTAAATAAATAATCAATGAGACAAAATTATTAAAATTCAATGATAATTTGAATCTTTAAATGAAATGATTTAGGTTGGTTGTATGCATTATAATTTGAGATAAATTACCCAACTAGTATTTGTGATCTTCTCACAAGTGAGTGTAAATATGAATAATCTTCATTAAAGTGTAAATAGTTACCCTGAAAATTTCAGCAAAGGTTATTCTTCCATGTCGTTGAAGAACCGAACCAATATAGAAACAAAAAGAAGTGCTGGAAAAGAGTATGAATGAACTAAGCCCCAAACCAACACCACTTACAATCCCAGTCTTAACTGCTTGTTTTATGGGTTTCGCACATTTCTTTTTGTACATATTGATCACTTTCTCTTCAGCAACAAAAGAAGAAACAGTTCTAACACTTCCAACTGCATCACTTGCAACTTGACTAGCTTCTTCATATATCACCTTGGTGTTGGCCCTAATTCTTCTGTAACACTTCATTTGAATGAATCCTTGAAAGCCAAGTAAAGGTAACAAAACTAGCATTACGAGTGCAAGTATCCAGTTGGCAGTGAAAGCAAGCACAAGACCGCCCGTAATCATGGCTATGCTTTGCACCACTACTGACAAAGAGTCACCGACAATTTTCCTCATTGTTGATGCATCAGTTGCTAGCCTTGCACCAATTGTACCACTGTTTTAAAAGTAGGAAATTAATAAATGTTAAAAGAGGGACAAGAGTGAATACTATGATTGACAATTTCAAGCTGCTTGTGTAAAAGCATGATTTGGTTTTATTTAAGCTTACAGGTCAAACAGAGAAGGTTAGTAAGCTTAACTAAAAGGGAAACAACCTGGATTATTGTAGTATTAGTTTGTATAGTATTTTAAATGTTGATTAAGAGCTTACTATGCAAAAGATATCATGTACCTTTGGTAACATAAGAGAGAAAAGTTCTCAACTTGTAACACTTTTTATGTAAGCTAATTACCTGGGATAACATGCCAAGCTACATCTATGCTCCTAAGAAACAAAGTCAACATAATCTGACACGTTTCTATTTTGACCGGTTACCAATTTAGATCGCCTTAACTCAAAAAACTTAGAACTTAGTTACGTAAGTAAAAAATTCTAGTGCCTTTGATTTTTTGTAAGGCTTGGCAATGATGACATGATCAAAACCAAACATAAGTTAGATATAAAGAAGATATACGAACTTAGATATATCATTGTTGCAGTACTTGTTTTCAGTACGAACAAATTTATTTGTGAGTATTTTTAGATATATAGAAGAATTTATTTTTATTGGACGAACAGGTTGTTCAACGGTGAAAGTTAGATGTTCACTTGTACATAAAAAACACACAACTTCATGTGCATACATCCATGTACATGTCAGAACAACTAACAAAAACACTAAAAACCAACTTCTTCAAACAAACAACTATTGCTAACAAGTGCAAAGTAGATGTGCACATGTGAGAAATACAGTAACACATTTTTTACATCAATGTCGGTATTCACATGCCACTTAAAAAGACACATGTTTCACATGCTGAAAATGTGTATGTACCTTGAATGTTGAGGTTCGTCAAACCAACTCATTTCCTGGTGGACGATCTTTTGGAAACAAAATGAGCGGATTCTTTGAATAATTTTACCTCCTGCAACTGCAAAAAGGTAGCTCTCTAATGGCACATGTATCATGGTAGAGAAGCCAAGGCCAACAAACATTAATGCCCAGAAAATTGAATCTTTATGCATCTTATTTGGAGGCTCATAGAAGACTTTTATGGCTGAGGACATTATTAGTCCATATGCAGGGAAAGCCAGACCATGTGCAATTGCAGCAATAGATCCAAGGAATAGAATGGGTAGCTCAGGCTTGTTTAGATTCACTATCCTTTTAATTGGAATTCTCTTCACACCCTTACTTTCAGTCATGTCGTCCTTGTGATCTCTTACAGTTCCTATTTCTTGTTTTTTAATTGGAGAGAGTAAATTTGCAGATGATCTTTTAAATGATGATTGGTGGGGTAAACTTTGTTGAATCTCTTCTGTTTCTATGTCTACTACAACCTGTTTTTCTTCTGTTTTATGATTTTTACTGGATTGCACTTGAACAAACTGAGCATAAGCGCCACCGGGATCTTTCATCAACTCTTCATGGTTACCTAATTAATACATCTCATAAGCTATACAATGATGTAGACATTTTAATGTGTGTGCATTAGATTTGGCCATTTTCATCCATTTTGCTTGTGAATGGATCTATTTGGGTTCTGCCATATGTTAAACGCGCTACAGGTTATATAGAATGGGTCGAAATGGTCAAATAGGTTAAAGTAGGGTGACCTGGACCCCATTTTATTCAAACACATGCTTATTATTGTGATCATATTGTTTTTTGTAAATCATATCTTTTGTAATTATTCTTTATTAAAAACAGTCTAAAAAATGGACAATAAAGAGGTTGTGCGTAAAGGCAACCTAACCCGAACCCCATTTTGACCAATTACCCAACCCTTTCATGTTGCCACCTCTGGTGTTGTGTGCATGTGCTAACTCAAACATTAGAATATTGGCAAATGTCATAAGAAAATTATCCACTTTGTGATTTATACTTTTGTAGTCCAGTTTTGGTAATTATACATTGTGTTGATATGCAAATTTGGTCATTTAAGCACAAATTTATAGTTAAAACTCATTGAAATATTAGGCAATCAACATAAAGTATAATTAATAAACCAGGACAAACATATTGAACAACAGGTTACCTTTTTCAAGCAATTTACCATCTTGAACAACAGCTATAATTTCAGCATTTCGGACGGTAGACAATCTATGTGCAATAATGACAGTTGTTCGATTAGCCATGACAGAATCTAGTGCGTATTGTACTACACGCTCAGATTCAGCATCCAAAGCACTTGTTGCTTCATCTAGAAGAAGGATTCTTGGATTTCTCAGAATAGCTCTTGCTATTGCTATCCGCTGCTTTTGCCCACCCGATAACTGAGTCCCATGCTCACCTACCATTGTGTCAAGCCTCTGGAATAACACAATTAAAATAGGTGATTACCACAAGTGACACGATCTATGGTCCAGCTAATGGGTCAAAACGGGTTGGGTCTAAACAACAAACACACTTTTGAAAATTCTTTATAAATAACTAACGTCTTAATTATGATTAAAAATCTCATTATTACTACAAAAATAACCTTATACTTTAAAGGTTGCATGCTTTAAAAAATAGACTTTGAACTAATTTACTTACTTGAGGTAGCTTGTTTATGAAGTCTGAAGCATTAGCAAGTTCAATAGCGGCTTCAATCTCGTCATTGGTATTATTTTCACTTCCATAGACTATGTTTTCTCTTATAGTAGTTGTAAATAATACAGGTTCCTGACTAACTAATGCCATTTTCAATCTAATCCACTTTAGTTGATATCTTTTCAAGTTAACACCATCTATAAGAACTTCACCGGCCTCGGGATCATAAAATCTTTCCAATAAACTTATCACAGTTGACTTTCCGTGTCCACTTTGACCTACTAAGGCTGCAGTTAAACCACTTGCAATGTGCAGTGAAAAACCTGATAAGATCTGCACATCTGGCCGTGCAGGATAACTAAAATACACTTCTTTGAGCTCAATTTCACCTTTTATATCTTCCGGTACAATTCCTTGTGTATCATATGCATGAATCTTTGGTTTACGGTTGATAGTCTCAAACATAGTGTAAGCTGCAGCTCTACCTTTTGCAAAAGCAGTCAGACATGGAGGTGTATTGCCCAGTGAGCTAGTACAATTATGATCATAAAAAAAAGATTATCATTAATGAGAATTAAGGTTGCGTTCACTTCCAGAAAAATCCTTTATTTTTTCAGAAAATTTTTCTAAGAAAACTGAAAATTAGAAAACATGTTCACTTGCACATTTTTCCAAGAAAACAGAAAACTCTCCCACTTTTTCACATTTTCCCAAACTCCTCAATTTTTTCAAACTCTCGTACTTTTTCAAACAACTTTTTCAAGAAAACACTTCAACCAAACATGTTTTTCATTTTTTTCTGAAAAACAAAAACTCTACCCCTTCATCTAAACACGTTTTCTATTTTTTTCAGAAAATGAAAACTTCACTATTTTTCACAGAAAAACAGAAAATTTTTCTCCTGCTAAACGCAACTTAAATCTTTGATTAAAATGATCTGGGAAAGAATTCTTTTTCTCAAATATATTAAAGAGAGAAATGCCAGGGTGCTAAAGATAGAGTGGGAACTTTGTTGGGTTTGTTTTAATACTCTAATCCTAAAAATATTGCCCGCTTTTGACTTTTTCTGAAGTCTTTCTTTTTTAACTTTGACCTTACATATTTTTGTTTGTGTTATATAATAGTTGATGAAAATTATAGCAATGAAAATACATTTAAAACACAATCCATTCATATATTTTGCATCAAATATTATATAACACAAACAAAAATAATTAAGGACAAAATTGAAAAAGTAAGACTTCAAAAGGTCAAAAGTGGACAATACGGAGGGAGTATATAGTTAATGAGTTAATACGTTTTCTTATTACAATTACAATCAAAATCTTCAAGAAAATTGATTATGGAAGTTGAGTGCATTATATAAAATAGAGTTCGGTTGACTATCAACCCATTTGATCACTTCCCTTTTTAGTTAAGTTCTGTTCATTTTACTCGTTTAACATAAAACAGAAACCCAACGGAGCAATTAGTAAGTGGGTTGAAATTGCCACCTCTATTAAAGATATCATACGAACTTTAGATGGTAAAGTTACTTACAATGAGCCCACACTTATCGCCATTATGATACTAATAATCTCTCCACCATTATAACCCTTGTCTTGTAAAACCAATTTGCAACCATACCAAATAGCTAGCCCATAGCTACAGAAGGAAGCTAGCAATAATACAGCAACTCCTAAGCCCGATGCCAACCCTTGACTAGAGGTTGCAGAACAAACAACTTCTAGCTTCTTGTTGTACTTGTTTATTGCTTGCTTCTCTCCATTGAAGGATGCAACCTGAAAAATGTGTGGATCGAGTAAGCGCGTCATTTTTGGCAACTGTTCTGCCTAGGATTCTTACATTTTATAAGCACTTAGACACTTGGTCTTTCAAATATGATCAAGAGGACTTAATTTTACATTGTTTTAATACTAATCTAATTGTGTAATATATAGAATTTTAAATTGGTTTATGCATTAACAGCAAACTATGGGTGGTTTTGAACCCATTTAAAGATCAAGAGTCAAAATTGCAACCAATATTAATATTGATTAATTTCATGCATGTGCTTACTGTTTTGATAGCTCCAATTGTTTCTTCAACCACATTTCCAGCTTGTGCATAGGCAGCTTGTACAAGCATCTCAGTTTTTGAGATGATAAAAGACAAGCATCCTCCTGAAACAACCATCAGTGGCACACACATGCATACTACAAGTGAAAGCTGCCATCCTTTGATAAATCCTATCAGCAATCCTCCAACAAATGTTGTTATAAGCTGAACAAAACTACCTACCTGTTTTCACATATTATGTATGATCAACTTCCACATTTTTATCATTAAAAGAAAGAAAAAAGAAGACACTTTTAAAATGGTTTCAAAGTAAGACCAATGGATAAGATTCATAAGACATTACAAGTTTAAGCGTTGTCATAAACTCTTACTAAATTAATCTACTTATTATCTTAGGGACTGTTTGTTTGCTAATGAATGGAACCATTTAGCGCCGAATGCTGAATCGTTCAGCATTCAGCAAGTTTGATTGTCGTCTCTGAATGAATACTTTGCTAAATGAAACATAAGAACACTATTGAATCATTTCACCTTAAAGTACATTCTAAATGATTAAGCACCAAGTATTTTACCTTAATATCCCTTCTTTCACACTTTGCCTTGTTAAACAATCATATCATATCTTCTAATATAATTAATAAATCACTACTAAGGTTAAAAATGATAATTTGCATCACTCAGAACCATTATTAAACATCATATCACATTCAGAGGTAGATTGTATATGAGCGTTTGAATTATTCAAGCCATAAAATCATTCGGTGCTTATTCATCATGTTATAACAAACAACCCCTTCCTTAGTAAAAGAAAACTAAGAAAAGAGAATTAATTGATTCCACGTGTTATCGTTTAGTAGGTATAGGAGGTTGGAATAATAAGATTTAGTACGAGTAAATAGAATTGTCACTAAAAGATAAACCTTTTCTCCAAGAGCTTCTCCAATTGTAATTGTGTCACTAGACATTCTTTCAATGATTTCACCTGTGCTAGCTTCTGTATCAAAGAATTCAATGTCTTGCCCTAGTATTGCCTTCAAGTACAGCCACCTTATGTGAGCTGCTTGTCTTTCTCCAGATATGGTCCAACATGATGCCTCTGCATATAAAAATATATAGTGGATAATAAGTTATATCAATCACTAGCATATTAGTGAGAAATAAAGTCCTCTACTTTTGGGAAAAAGAGCATCAATATATGATCAAATAAATTCTTCTTAGAATGTAAAATTGATATTAGTGTAAAGTTGATGTTCATTAACTATAACGTGGATTTATCAACTAAACATTTGGTATGCAAATACCAATTAACTCATTGTACTATGTAAATTACTAAACTGGTAACCAAACTAATATGCAAATACGAATTAGTTAACAAGAACCAAATTAGAAATCAAGAAACAAAGATGAAAGGAAAGTTTACACCTCTTTGAGAAGTTAGAATGATTTTAAGTTTCAAATCTATCTTGAACTTATGAATTTTGCCTTTCGATCATTGTTGGTTAATTCATAAGTAGTGGATCAGAATCTTGATCAAGTCCGCCTTGAGAGCCAACAGCTTTCGATTTCAATTGTCAATTTTGTTTCTTCTTCCCAATTGATTTTGTGTGATTTTGTCCAATAGCCAAATGGTCAAACAATTTTGTGTGGTTTATTCGCAAAGTCATAAAATCAAACGATTTTTGATGTTAGCATTGTTAAAATAAACCGAGTGGCCTACATTCAACGTTAGCATGATGTTAACATTGTTAGCACGCATAGCACATCAGAATAATGAACCCACAACAAAAAGAACATGGATGTGATCAATTAACTCACCTTTTGATCACTGTGTTACCAAATTTAGGACCCTTGGTATCAAGTATCAGTCACACTTGAACCAATTAAACAATGATTATATGAACTTAGAATGTATGATTGTATGAGAATGAGAGAGTATACGAACCAAGAACACTGCGTATTTGAGAATATTGAATTGCTTATTGATTTAGGGTTTGCATATTTGTATTTATACCTCTACGGTATTTACACAAAATATTCTAAATTATGACTAATGTCATATGTAAACTAAACTTCATTAGAATATACTGAACACAATTTATGGTATCTAACAATTGATGAGTGTAGCAAAGACAAGGCAAAAGCTTTGATGATGTAATGAAGGCTATTGTGGACCTAACATGGACAAGTTCACTTTAGAGGCATTGGATAAGGAAAAAAGGGCTTGAAGTAGAATATGCATTCTAGCCAAATCAGCGTAGCAGGTTAATCGAATTGTGTTTGTTAAATTGATAACTGAACCAAATTTATATTAGTGTGTGTTTTTTTGTTGTTTAAGGGCCAATATGAAAAGTAAAACACAATAACCTCATACCAATATACTAAAATTAAACACAATTTTGGTTTGAACTTTTTTCGGTTTAGTTATTCCATTTTTTATTTTTTTCTTTTTTGCCAATTTTTTATTATTATTACTATTACTATTATTATTATTATTATTATCTTCATTTTTATACTATATTTATCTTTGAGTAAGTTACATTTTTGGTCCATGTGGTTTGGTCAAAATTGTGGATTTAATCCCTAGGTCCGAAAAGTAACAGGTTCAATCCTGTTGACCCGACTTCGTTGCACTTTTGGTCCCTTGGTCCCTCCCAAACTTAAAATGTCTATTTTGCCCTTATCCTGTTATTTTTTCATTTTCTTTCTATTATTAAATGATTTTATATTTGTAAGATTTTATTTAATATTTGACTTTTTAGAAATATCTCTCTTCACACACATTCTCTTTCCACACCCATTAGACAAACACACACAGAGATCCATTACCGGACAACACCGGTCATCCTACCGGCCAACGACCCCCTGTCTTAATCCACCACACCACCCGTTCCTTCGTCTTACCAAATCTGACAACCTTATCCAGTCATCTCTATTGTTTGATTTTGTCAATTTAGAGTTGTGATGACTTAAGGCTATCATGGTTGCAATCGGTGGTTTCGTGGTTGCAATTGAAACTCCCACAACAGACATGTTCTAGTTTTCCAATTTGACCCTCTCACACTTAGATCTATTTCATGTGTGTGCATTCTTGTTTTTTCAAGTCATTATGTGTTTGTTATAGATTCAACGGTGGTGGTAAAGGGATCGCGGACGAACTTGGGATTCTTGATTCTTTTAGATGTTCTTGATTTTAGATCTGAATTTGATTTAGGGATTGTAGGTGATGTGGTGGTGGCGTTTGATTTCGGGATTGTTGGTGAAAGTTGTGGTGGTGTTTTGAAAACGGGATTGTAGGTGACAGTTGTGGTGCTGGTTTGATTTAGGGATTGTATGTGGCGTGGTGGTGGCTTGATTTAGGGATTGTAAGCAAATATTGTGGTAGTGGTTTGATTTAGGGATTATAGCTGATGGTGGTGTTGTTGCTTGATTTAGGGATTTGAGGTGACGGTTGTGGTGGTGGTTTTGATTTAGGATTGTAGGTTACAATGGTGGTGAGGGGTAGGGGTGGAAGCTACACCGGCACTGCATTTAGAGAGAGTATAAAAAGAGAAAGAGATGTATTGTAGGTGACGGTGGTGATGCTTGAGAGAGGTTGCAGGTGACGATGGCAAAGAAATGGATTGTATGTGATAGTGGGGTGGTGGTGGCGGTGGAGGTATATAGAAAGAAGTTCCACGGCATATAGAAAGTAGAAAAGAGAGTGATTGTAGAGATTGGAAGATTTTTTTTTGGTTTTTAAAAGAATTAAATAATAAAAATCAATTAAAAATTTGATGGGAAATGAATAAAATAATAGGATAAGGGCAAAATAGACATTTCAAGTTTGAGATGGACCAAAAGTGCAACGAAGTCGGGTCAATATGGACTGAACCCATAATTATTCGGAACCAGGGACCAAACCCGTAATTTTGATCAAACCATAGGACCAAAAATGTAATTCTCATTATTTCTTTATAAAGAAGTTACAAGTATATATAAAAAAAGACTATACTAGCTTAACCCTTAAGATTGACCGCATTCGACGAAGCGAAGTTGGAAAGAGTGGCAGAGGAGGGGGATAGCCTCCCACACCATCCCCCCCCCCCCCTCGCTACAGGATGTATTTGCTGGTTTAGAGTCACGCTCCATCTCCCTTTTTTTCTCTCTCTTTCTTCTCTCTATCTCTCTCAACTTCTCCGTTTTCCACCTTTATTTCTTCTGTCCATCTTTCTCCTCTTTCCTCTATATATTTATTTATTTTAAATACAAAAAGGTTATGTGAGATGGATATGGGGTTTGTAGGATAGAATGAGATGTAAGAAAAAATTATATGGCTCTGATGTGACAAGGGGATGAGGGAGATGGATGTTGATAGTCTAATGGGCGTTTCACACTTGAATGAAATATGTGTTTGTAAAAGAATTTAAATTTACTGGTGTTTTGGTATGCCCAAATCACGCCATGAGTATTTTATTTGAAAATCTTGCAAAGTCGGTACTTAATTTTTAAAAATTAAACACAGAAGGTCCTTTATCTATCAATTTTAACGGTGTTAGTTTTAACTTTTTTAAAATGTCTATTTTACCCTTTCTAATATTAGATGGGTGGACCTTTAGAAAAATTATAAAATTTAAAATTTTTTATCTCTCACTATCAATCACGCATATTTATTAATTAATTATATATTTTCAAGTAAATTATTATTAAAGTTAATAATATGACTAATAACTTATGGTTAATATTTAAAAGTGTTTGTTAATTAAATTTATTACTCTAATATGTAGCTAATTAAAATTTTTAATTGGTTTATTATTATTTTTTATTTAATCTATTACTATGATATATATAGGGGAAGGTTCATTTGATAACCGTTTTTATTGCGATAACCGCGAGAACCAATCTTAGCCGTTCATTTTGGATAATGGAATTAATGGATGAAGAGCGTGGGGGGATTGGGTGTGGCAGGGTGCATGTAAGGAATTCATGGGTGGGCA
>JAUEJL010094957.1:0-13813 GCA_032274825.1 Drosophyllum lusitanicum
GAATTTAATTTTTTTATATTATTTCGAGCTTTTCGAGCCGAGCTCGAGCTAAATGTACCTTTTCGAGCCGAGCTCGAACTTCAAGCATGAAAGCTCGTCGAGCTAGCGAGCCGAGCTCGAGCTTAACATAAAATTTCGAGTCGAGCTCGAACTTAATTCTACTCGTTTACGCTTATACCCTTCCAGAGGTTTTGTAGTCATTCTCGTGTAGTTAAATCCGTCATCTTCAAGTAATCATCGAGAGCGTCAACGGATGCTCCATACGCAATATACCGAATTGCCGAGGTACGCTTCTAGGCTTTTTCTGCGAAAATATGTAAACTCTCGTTCCGAATCCTCGACTATTTAGGAATTATCATTTGTATATGTGGAACCGTCGACTAAAGTGATGGTGTTGAAAGATAAAATGGTAGATGGATTGTACCGTTACTAGAGGAAAACGATTTGGCATTGCAAAGCAAGTATTATGGCGAAGAGGAAAACGTCCTTGATTGAAACCGACGGAGGAATGAAGGCGTGGAAGAAAGAGAACCGAATCATCGATGGACGAAGTATGGGGTTGTTCAGGCGAAGAAAACTCCGGCCCGCGAGTTTGATAAACGAAGGTTTACGAAGGAATTGTTACTATTGGAGACCAATTTCCGGTGACCGGAGGACGGTTGGCGTATTTTTCAGGTGAGAAAATAGATATTGAAATTGAATTTGAGTTTTTTGTTCACATCGGTCATCAAGTGAGGGAAAAGATTGACTATGCTTATGCCCTGTTTTGTTATATATCTTTCTATTAATGCAAAATCAGATACTACAAACAATGAAGTGATAGCTATCTTGTATTTGTATGTATTTTTTAAACTGTAAAAAGGAAACATTTGGGTCAAAGACCTGTAAATTTTAGGGTGTTTGCTTTAGCTTATTAAGTGCTCTTAAGCTCAATTATTTTTTCTGTAAGTTCATTTCTTCATAAGCTTACATGCCAGAAAAGAAGTTGAAAATGGCTTAATAAATCAAAAGAAGATTACTTAACTCGCGCGCGCTCAGCCCTTCCTAGTTTCTGTTAGAATGATACCATCACTTTGACAATATACAAAAAGCTAGTCAGGGACTCAGGGTTGTTGCTACAAAGTCCCATTATTTGCAATGATTTGCAAACCAAACAATGTGACCAACTCAATTAAGAGGAAAGTAATGTTATTATTGTCAAATTGTTTATTTATTTGTTGGGCAAGCAGGATGTTTACAAGTACAGAATGGGTAAGCAAAATGAACAACGAGACCAAATACAAACTTCTGATGATAAACGTTCATAGAAAACATCCAAAGCTATGACTAGTAACAGGCTATTGAAATCTTAATTATTTTATTCATATGGATATATCATGTTGGACCTTCAAGTTTAGCTATGGTTCACCGAAGTAGAATTATCCTGTTCCCACTGTCATTTAAAAAACTAAGGTTAGCATTGAGAGATAAGTTATATATGTCATTTCCATAGCTTCTAAGATAGAATGCCTATAGAAAAAGAAACCTATAACAGTCAAATTCAACTTGAAAAATATAACAACGGTACCCAATCCCGTCTGAGTGGGGCATAGGGAACTTGAAAAATATAACAAATAGTAAAAAGAAGAACTCACAGGCAATGGAGGAAATTTCCAATGGTTGATGGTGATCGACGTGTGATCTGATTTTATGCGCTCAACCTCAGTTGTGAATATATGTGGCATTCCTGTCAAAACCAGTTTTTCTAACTGCCCTTGTTGCAGCAATGTGGTTGGAATGTTATGTAGTTTTTTACAACACCTGATATCAACATGTTTGAGGCTTTCCATTGATCCTTCTTCAACAAACCAGCTCTCCAACTCCTTCAGCATCCACATTTTCAGCACTTTAAGCTTCTTAAACCCTCCTTTATGACAAACTATTTCTTTTCCTATGTACGACTGTCCCAAGAGCCGGAGCACTGTTAGGCATGGAATCTGACCCAAAGTTTCCATAGGGTCCTGCTTTAGCAATGAGATTGATAGTGTCAAAACCTTAAGTGTTGGCGGGAATTCGTGGTAATCAGGTAGCTTTTCTAAATTCCCCAACAAGTTCAGGCGGGAAAGCTGCCCCAAATTTGACATTGATTTGAACATGAGTTTTGAAGGGCGTCCCAAATTATCTTTGGATCGCAACCTTAATGATTGAAGATTCCTTAAATTGGCGATCCAATTCATTAAATCTTCCTGGTTGGTGGTTAAATGGAATGTAATACCCAATTCTCTAAGATCATGCAACTTAGCTAAGCACTCATTTATGGCGACTTTCTCATCCAAAAACAATCCCCACAGAGTCAAAAGCCTCAGGGAAGAGTGGGGTTGTGTATTAAGACAGATTTCGTTAAGATCGAGATGGTGCAGTTTTTTCAATCTCCAAACGGAACCTGGTAGCTCATCTATGCATGTGTGTTTCAGATCTAGGGTTTCTAAGTGGGTCAGTTCACCAACTGATGGAGGGAGACTATCCAAATATGTCGATCTTAGACCTAAATACCTCAAATTGCATAAGTTACCAAGATTTTCAGGCAAAATCGGTTTATATACCCCCTCCAGGTCTAGTACCCTTAGTAACCCAAAACCATCATTGATAATATTTCCTAAAAATATTCCAATTTTCTTAGCCTGCCTATAATCCTTCATTTGGTGGTTAAATGACATGTAAGACCGCAGGAGAGCAGGATTAAACATAGAATTCTTAGGCTGTGTTTTCTTAGGCGAAGATGCGTTGGACATTTCAATTTCAAATTGATTTATTGTTTTATTTTCACCTGTAGTAAATGAAGTTAAGTGCCTAGGCAAAGAAGGGTAAGCAGCATTATGATTTTCCTCTTCGGTAGCATCTCCTTTGTTGCTTCCTTCTTCCCTCTTTGGACTTTCATATTCAACCATCCTACGAACATTTAAAAAACCTGCCTCTTCACAGTTACTCGAGTTATGATAGGTGTAAAAAAGATTGGTTTTTTGGGCTTTTGGTAACAAATAATCATGCAGAACTCCAAGCACACGACACCTTCGAGGACTATCATCAGACCTCAACTTTGATATTTGAATCATGTTACGGTTAACTAATTCTTCAAAATACGTTTGTGCAGCGTCTTCTAAAAATTCTTTGGTTGAACTCAGCTTCACAAAGCCTTCAGCAACCCATAAACGCAGTAACCTCCTTACTGGAATGTCGAAATCTTTAGGAAAAAGCACTAAATAAAGTAGGCTTACCTTCAAGTTGTCACTCAAGTCGTTATAGCAAAGAGACAATATGTCACTAGAGTTTCGCTCAGAAGAAAAGACTTGAAACCAACTACTTGGATCCTTCATTGAGAAAAGACCTGCAAGCAGGACTATTTTCAGGGGTAGACCCTTACAGCTCCATAGAATTGCCTGCTTTGTGTTTTCTGGAAGCTGATCCCAATTTTGTTCTCTACCAACCTTCTCTTTGAACATCTTCCAACTGTCATCTTCACTCAGGGGCATCATATAATGCAAAAATATGTTGATCTGCGTAGTTTCCATTTTTTGTGAACAAGTCAAGACCAGCTTACTTCCATTCTTCACATCAGGAAAGCTTTCTTTTATGTCTTCCCAGATATTGAAAGTTGTTGCCCCATCTAAGATGACCAAGTACCTCTTATTCTTGAGGTATTCTGAGAGTTCCAACTTCATAGCTTTCTCATCATCCTTAGTAGAAGCTTTATCTATCATAGTATCCGTTGCCTTCAACAACGTTAGCAGGATGTCTTTTGTGGTATAGTACTCCATCATCGAAACCCAACCACGGAATTGAAACTGGCTCTTGATGTCTCTATTTTTGTATATTGTGCGAGCAAGTGTTGTTTTGCCTATGCCCCCTTGTCCAACAATTGAGACAACATGTTCACTGTTGTTTGTGAGTAGCTGGTTCACTAGAGTTTTGACATCTACTTTTAACCCGAATATGCCCAATTCCTCTTGCTTGTAGGAAAAGCTTGACATTTGTTTTGTTTGTAGAAAACGTTCTTTGATACCGACAATCTGCATCTCTTCCTCGTTGCAGGAGTAGCTGAAGCTCATTTCCTCCATATCGCTGCCAGGATCTGTTGCTTGTGTTGTGGGAGGATTTTCTATAGTTTCTTGATTTCCAGCTGCAGTTTCTTCATCTATTTCGCCTTCAGTTGGAACTTGATTGCTACGAGTACTCGTTTCGTAAGATTGACGGCCTTTCAGGTTCATCAGTTGGGTAGTAATTTTCTTGATATTTTGGTGGATCTTGTGGCAAGAGTTCCAGTTGTTAATGAAGAAAATATGGTTTGTTAAGAAACCGAATACCTTCCTTCGACGGACAACATTGAGAGTGAACATCTCGATCCCGTCTTCGACCATGTAAACAGCATGGAGATACTGTTCTGGTTGCTGGTTGATCTCCTTTGTGGAGATCATCATCAGTTCTCTCATGGAGTTGAGTGACTTAATGATCTCCTGCACTTCATAGACTACGACTTTGTTTTGCGTTAGCGATTGGGTTTTCAACATATCATTTACTTTCTGTAACACGACAGACACTACCGCCTCTACCGCCATTTGATATGATTATCAACTCTCTTTATAATTTCTCTTTTTTAATATGAAGTTTGATATCCCAGGAGATGATGATCCTTGGCCCTTTTAAAGCAAAGAAAAGACATGCTCATCTTTTGGTAGCTGGCCCAACTACAATAAAATAATGACCAATTTGTTTAACAGGTTCATATGACTGATAGGGATTGAGAAGTTGCATGTAAATTTCTGTTCCTTTCATGAAAAACTTGGCTATTGGAAACATTATTAAATAAAAATAGGAAGTTTACATGAAAGTTAAGAAGAAGGGGAAAGAGAAGGAGGGGGGGGGGGGTTGGTTTGTAGTTTATGATATCATGTCAATTTATGAAGTTTACAAGTAAGTTTCTGTTTCTTGAAAATAAGAAATTAGTAAATTTCTTGGGAGATTTGGAAGGTAGAGTTTGGCCCACACCTGACTTTTGCTTATTTATTTTCTTTTGCTGATTCCTGGAATGGTCATCGGTTTCAATTAATGTTTATATCTTATTATTAATATATTAAAATATAATTAATTACTTTTATATATTGTTTGTTTTCTATTATAACTTTAATATAGTATTTATACACACATATATATATAGGGGATGGTTCAAACGAGAATTATTTTTCGTACGATAATCAATCTTGGTCCTTGTTTAAAATAAATTAATGGTTAATAATTTTGAAGGCTAAGGATCGACTCATTAATAACTGATGATTGGCTCATAGGAATGGCAACGAGGCGGGTTTTGGTCGCCTCGTCCTCGAAATGAAAATCCATCCTCATCCGCGCCCTGTTCCCATCAGGGATTGTTTTTCGGGCACCCCGTCGGGGAGTCTGTCAAACCCGACCCCGACCTAAAACCCGGTGATAAAACTTGTACCCAACCCGACTAAAAATGCAAGAAAAAACTAGAATGACGACTGTTATTGGAACAAACAGTCAACAAATCTTCGAAGCATAATAAACTCCTTGTTTGATTGTTTCAAACAAAACACCATTACCAAATCAAAAACAGTGAACTACATGTCTACATGTTATTAAAGCATTTTTTAATGCTTGCACTCTCAAAAGACCAAAAATATGTAAAAAAAATTCAAGCATATTCAAAGTTATGTTAATTAAGTGTACCACAAAATTATGTTTGTGAAGTAAGAAACCTCACAAAAAACTTAATAAAAACTTGAGATGGTCATTTTATTAATAAGAACGTAAATATCATTATTAACTTGAACCAAAAACTTAATGTAGAACTTAAAAGAAATAAGATCAAAATTCAAAATTTAACAAAAAAACTTCATCACTTTAGAAACTACACAAGATTTAGTAAGAAGAATAATATTGTAAGTTTAACAATAGATTTAAACTCCTTAAGTTATACAACAATCTATTCAACAATAGATTAAAACTCGTAAAGTTAAACAACAATCGAGTTCGACAAGCATGGTCGTAGCTTTGTTGGTGAGTAAAAGGCTTGCGGTGGTTGTTGGTCGTAGCCACGTAGGTGAGTAGACAGATTTGGCAGCAACTAGTGTGGTCATGTTCACCAACGCGAGAAAGAGGCGAGTATGGAGTTCTTTCGTGGTGAGATGATAGCAGCCGACGGTGGAGAAGATGGTGATGGAGAAGACCGTGATTTAGAAGAGATTACCGGCGGTGGAGATGACATTAGAAAGAACCGAAGAAGCGGGTGGATGTGAGGTATTTTTAGATGAGAGTAGAGGACTTGGCAATTTATCTTTTGTTTGGTAAAGTGTGTTTTCTTATATTTATACTCAGATTGCAATCGTTGTGTTTTTTTCTATTGGTTGAGAGATGAAGCAATGAAGGGTGATAATCATCTTAATATAAATGGAAGGCTATGATTTGTTTTTTATGTTTTCTATGATGCTGACTATCCAATCCATATACTTTCTTGTATGTTAATTTAGAAAAAAATAAAAGTGTTTCTCCATTAATAAATATACAGCCATTCTCTTTGTATACTCATACACATTATTATATACATAAATATATAAAACATATATGTATGTAAATATATAAAAACATATATCGAGGTGAGGTGGGGGTGGGGATAGTGTGCCCCGGCCCCGAACCCAAACAATCCTCGAACCCTACCCTAACCCAAAAATGTCATCCCGACCCGACCCCAAAACTAGTCAGGTTCGGTTTTTCCCGTCAGGTTATCAATATGATTGTCAACCCTCTTTATTATTTTTTCTTTCTAATGCTAAGTTTGATATGCAAGGATATGATGATGCTTGTCCCTTTTAAAGCAAAGAAAAGACATGCTCATCTTTTGGTAGCTGGCCCAACTACAATAAAACAATTACCAACTTGTTTAACAGGTTCATATGACTGATTAGGATTGAGAAGTTGCATGTAAATTTCTATTCTTTTTCTTGAAAAACTTGGCTACTGGAAATATTATTAAATAAAAATAGGAAGTTTACATGAAAGTTAAGAAGAGGGAGAGAGGGGGGGGACCTTTTGGTTTGTAGTTTAGGATATCATGTTAATTTATGAAGTTTACAATTAAGTTTATATTTCTTGAAGAATTATTATTATATTAAAATATAATTAACTAAGTTTATATGTTGTTTGTTTTTCTATTATAACTTTTAATATATAGTCCGGTATAAATATGAGTAATGGAGGGTCGAAACGAGAACTGTTTTTTGTATGAGAACTGTAAGAATCAATTTTAAATCTTGATTAATATTAATCAATAGCTAATAAATTTAACGGTTAATGATTGGCTCATTAATGACGTATTAATAAAGGGTATTTTTGGTAAATCAAAGCTCGCACATTAATGTCGGTTCACCAAGACACAATTCACGATTAGAAAAATATATAAACGACCAAAATACTCTGTTAATGAGTCATTAATGATGTTACAAATAGTTATCGTATAAAAATTAGTTCTAGTTTGAACATATATAGTTATAATACATACATATATCACACTCGGTAATCCAAATATTGCACACTAGCATTATTCCAAATTTGGATTACAATAGCTCCCTTGCAAATACATTGGTACTCCTTTTTCTTGGATTATCTCAAATTAACCATAATATTCTAGATCACTTTCTAGTTCATTAATTTTAATCCATCAGATAAATAAACTACTTTTTATCTTTTAATAATTAGTAAAATACTAACTAACCTTCATTAATTTAATTAAAGAACCCTAACTTTTAATTTAATAAAAAATAACATTATTTTGATTGGCTATGAATAGCGAAAGCACTTGAATAAGTTCCAATCTAGGGTTCGATCACAATCACCATTTCATACTTCTTCAGCTTCGCAAGGGAATTGTGGACCCAATGTATTCGCCGACCAAGCAGTTTATCGGTTTGGGGCTGTAAAGGGTCTACAACTGAAATTTCTCATCTTTTTCTGTGTTGTAGTGTGTGTGTGTGTGTGTGTCTATATATATATAGGCAAAAGTTCAAACGAAAACTGTTTTTCGTACGAGAACCAATCTTAGCCGTCCAATTCTCACTCCTTCAATTGGATTGCCCACCCATGAATTTCTTACATGCACCCTGCCACACTCAATCCCCCCACGCTCTTCATCCATGAATTCCATTATCCAAAATGAACGGCCAAGATTGGTTCTTGCAGTTCTCGTACGAAAAATAATTCTCGTTTGAACCCTTCCCTATATATATAAGAGAGAGAGAGAGAGAGAGTTGGCAATGATTGGTGGTGGGTGATGAGGATTCGGAGGTGATTGTGTTGGAGAGAGAGATATGGAGAAAGAAAAGGATCATAAAGAAGAGAAAGTTATGAGGATAGAACCGAATTCTTTTATTTTTATTAAAAGGACTTAATATTTATTATATTTAAAGATTAATTAAAAATTAAAGAAAATAACTAAATAAAAGGGACAATGGCACAATGGTCTTTTTAGTTTGATCATGAACCAAAGGCGTAAGAGGTTTGTTGATTTAGGGACTAAAATTGTAAAAATTCAAAAGTTAAGGACCAATATAATAAAAATCACCAAACCCTACACGATATGAACCATTCAACATGAACACAAACTGGACCTGAGCCTACCTATAGAAACAATAAAATCTTATAGAAAGGAATAATATTTTTAGAAAAGAATGAAATATAGGAAGGGAAGATTTTAAATGAGCTTTTATTAGAAAAACTGTTTTTTTATAAAATTAAAAAACATAACTAAAGACAATGGCTTTAGGAGTTACAAGAAACAAAGGTGTAAAAGATCAAGAATACCCTCATCACTAAATGAGGTGTTTTGATGGTGAAACAAACGAAATGTTAACCACGGAGCCAAATATGCTGCAAAAGTTACAAAATGTAAACCATAGGTACCTTCGATGTAACTTCGATAACTTAAGGATCAAATTTGTAAGTTTGGGTAAACCACAGGGACCAATGATGTAAGTATCTCTAAATTTACTGTCATATATTCATATTTTGTCATATATTCATATTTTCTAAAATGGTTGAATATGCTTTAACCCCAAAACTTCTCATTTAAAATTAGTTTAATTCTAAAACTTTTTTCATAAATGTTAAAATAACTACGCTTTTTTTATAAAATTCGATTAAATGCTTAATCTTATTTAACCTAATATTTATCCCTAACCCAGTCTAATATTACCTACTACCTTCTAAACCAGTCACCTATCCTTTCACGCCAATTGAGTATCGGCTACTGACTTAATTCATCTCAGTTCAACAAAGCATTGACAATTATGACTTCTTCTAGCGTGAGCTAGGAAGCACACAATTTTGATTGGGTCCATTTCATTCCAACAACTTGATTCCGTTGGGATTCAACAACGAATCAACCATCGATATTAGTTGGGTCGATTTTATTGATCGAGTCAATTTGTTGATTGAAGCAAACGCTATTAAAGCTGTGATCAACATTGATTGAGTCGATTTTGTTGATTGAAGAACGTGCGGATGTTAGGACTCAAGTGACTACCGCCAAGCTTCATTATGCTACTATTTGTTCTTTGATTTCCAACTAAAGGCTTTCGGGTGGATTTTGAGTAGAAGCAAAGTTTGAAGAATTGATTGGGCAAGATGGTTGTCCACCCCATTCGAAATTGGTTAAAGGTATAGCAGGTGCTGGCTCTTAGTCGTGTGGCCTCCAAAGGACTAGAATTCTGTTTTGATATGTATTTTTTGTGGTTGCTTATAAATCGTGAACATTGATTTTATATTCAAATCATGGTGGGTTTTTTTAATTGTGTGTTTATCGCTATCTTTTCTAATCGTATACGCCTGTTAAGGTAAAAAAGTAAAAGAGTTAAATCATATATGAGGTAAGTTTAAAAAAGTAAAAGAGTTAAATCATATATGAGGTAAGTTTAAGGATTAAACAATGTTTTAAACTTAAGTAGTCTATTACAACCAACAACAGTCAAGTGGCTAAAACAAAGTTTTGTAAAAGTTTAGGATTAGAATGTTTATTAAAAGAATTTAGGGGTTACACAATTTTTAATGTAAAGTTTAAGTGTTTATTTAACCCTTCCCAAAAACATACAGGGTTGTTCGTTTGGATAACCCGATTGCATCAATTTTCGTAATTTTGTATTCTAATATTACTTAAATATATGATCGAGAATCGATATATTCTAAAGTTTAATCCAAATTTATATTTACAAACTAATTAGTCCATGAAAAATTTAATCCAATGTTTGTTCACATTCGGTTTACCAAATAGTAAGGTTGTCAATTTGGGTCGATTCGTGTCATTCGGGTTCGAGTCAGTTTCGTATCGACCCAATTTTGACCAATTTACTTTTGTGTTAAGTTCGAGTCGCGACAGTTTTTTCGTGTTGACCCATTTAGGTCAAATTTGATCTGCGACTTTTTTTTCGGTTTTCAAATACGATTTTCCATTTCAACCACGATTTTCTTTATCAATCTTTCCATGTTTGTACTCCAACTTTCGGTAAGAATTTCGAAAATGATTTTCGTTTATATTCTAACTTCAATATTCAATATTCGTTTCGCTTGCATTCGAACTTTTTGATATTTCTTTCGGTTTGATTCAAAATTTGATTTTACTTTTTTATTCAACTTATGTAAATAAATATAATAAAAACTATGATGTATTGTTATTCTATCAAGTAACAATAAATAATATCATTGAACAACCAAATAATTTAAAATTATACATCATTAAATAGAATTATGAATCGATTCAAAATATTAAAGTACTACTATCAAGTAATCCAATGTAAAAGTACTAAAATCATATAGTCAAAATAACAAATACCAAAATGATATACTATTGTTTTAACTGTAAATCTTTTATTGTTTATTTTAAGTTTTTAACGTTTAAGGGTTTTGTACTTTTGTTTGACGGGTTTTATTGCCTTAAAATGTCACTCTCTTATTTGAATTCATAATTTTCTTTTCAAAATTTAAAATTTCAAGTATTAAAGAAAAATTTAAAATATTATAGTTTTACCTTTAAACATGTCATACGGGTCATTTTCGGGTTGTCGGTTGACCCTAACCCGACCCATTTATTTTCGTGCCAACCCGCTTTTGACCCGTTTCGGGTTCGTGTCACTTTTTCCAGGTCGGGTTTCGTGTCGACCCAGAAATTGCCAGCCTTAGATTCAAGTCCCGTTGTAAACAAAAGGTGTAGATTTAAGAGTAGATTAATATGTGCGCTTGTTCTGTTGTTCAAAAAAAAGTAATTCTATGATTACATAACTTAATAGCTCAATTGTAATTCTATGAATATTTTCTAAACGAAACAAAATTCCAATTATGTTATAGTTTCAACCAATACCAAATTTGTAAAGAATCAACCTATTTAAAAAAATAAAGTGTTATGATTAATAATATTAATTTTAAAATAAAATGATGATATTATAATCTATTTTTTAATATATATTAAAGATATGATGATATAATTAACAGGAAATTAATTATAAGATAATTTTGGTTCCTTGTGGACTTGTGGTTGGTAACTTGTCAACTTTGTCAACATATCACAACACATAGAAATAGTCCATTATCACCATATGCTTGATTATACAATAACCTTTAATTCAGAACAAATCAAGAGATCTAGTTAAACTACCTTACAACATGGAACTTATGGTTAGATCCATACAGATCATAAAGCCATCAAACCCAACTCCAGAAAATCGACGCGATTACAAGTTATCATTGCTCGATCAACTTGCTCCGTCTTATAACATCCCTATAATCTTCTACTATAGGGCAAGTTCTGATGTTATTAACATGACAAATAGATACTCGCAGTTGGTCAAGTCTTTATCACAAGCACTAACCTTATTTTACCCGCTAGATGGAAGAATCATAGAAGACGGGCTCGAAGTTGATTGTTGCGATCAAGGAATAAAGTATTTGGAAACTCAAGTGAGTATAAGGCTTGATGATTTTCTCGAACAAGGTCCAAGAATCGACTTTATTAGTGAACTCATAGGCGCACCAGATACCACGTTGGTAAATGTCCAAGTCAATGTCTTTAATTGTGGCTCACTTCCTATCGGAGTGAGTGCTTCACACAAAATCATGGACGCATGTAACCTAGTCATGTTTGTTAATGAATGGGCGAGCATAAATCGCACAGGGGTCAGCAATGGTTCGTTTTCTCCTTCGTTTGATAACTTGGTTTCTCTCTTCCCACCAAGGAAAATTTCATCATCTAGTGATGAATCTACTACTTTAAATGATCCTAAAACAAAAATTATCAACAAAAGGTTTGTGTTTAATGGGGATAACATATCAAAGCTAAGAGCGAAAGCCAGGAGTTCATCGAATCATAGACAACATAGTCGAGTAACATTGGTGACGGCGATAGTATGGAAAGCTATTATCTCCATTGATCAAATTAAAATTGGGAGCCTTAGAGATTCATTATTGAGCCTGGCCATTAGTTTAAGGGGAAAGGTAGGTTCGCGGATATCAGAAAGCTCGTTTGGAAACGTATGGTTTCCTTTTCCAATTCGCTTTTTGCGAAACGAAATGGAATCCAGATTTGTTGATCTTGTCGCACTCATAGAAGGCACAACAAGAAACCTTATCACGTGGCTTCCAAATGCAAGTGGTGAAGAGATGATCACACAAGCAGAGGCATGTTACGCAGAGGTTTATGAAGAATTAAAGAACAACAAGTTCTCGATTTCTACAAGTTGGTGTCGGTTTCGCACATACGAGGCTGACTTTGGATGGGGTAAGCCTTACTGGGTAAGTACAACTGGATATTCACATGAGATTGTTACTCTAATGGATGATAAAAATGGTGATGGAATTGAAGCATGGGTTAGTTTGAAGGATGAAAACATGAATTTGTTTGAAAAAGATCAAGACATTATAACCTTCACATCATAACTACTTTAACTTGTGTATTCATCTGTACATTTCTTACAAATGTATCTTTTATCTTGATCCCTATAAAGATTTTATATTATCTGTAAATTTTTTTAGTAAGTTTTATATTTGTAAATTCAGGCAACCATATAAACTTAAAAGGAAGAAATTATCTTGATTCTTATGGTATATTTTCTGTTTCATTTCTGAGGATTGCTATAGATGATCTAATGCTTCCAAAATATTTATATTTATATTGGAGCTTTCATTGGAATAAACTTATTCCAGAAAAGTTAAATATAATTGTGTGGAGACTGTAGAGTTTGGCATAGGCGACTTCCAACCCCGGTAAACTTGCAAAAGCTAGGTATGCAGTTAAATATTATTATGGGCCATTTGGAAGCTTAGAAACAGCAAGACTTTCAAGTCTTCGCTTTCCTTTCAATCGGGTAGTCTACAAGCGTTGTCGTAATTTTGAATAAAAAATAGAGAGGGTAAATTATCGCATATTGGGTGGAATGAATGGTGTTGTAATCCATTGGACTCTTTATAAGGTGTATGCTTAATGCTTCCTTGTGTTGTAATTGTCTAGCCTCTAGCTAGGCTTTCTCTATTTTTATTAATAAACCTAGAGAAATATTCAATATAGGGCTAATTTAATTTATAATCATGAAAGACAATTTATAACCATTAGATTTTAAGATTTAATGGTACAAATTCAATCTTAAATAATAATCAAAATTGATATATTTGTATATAAGGGTATGAAGGAAGACATTTATGACTTTTTGACTATTGGTCTCCACTTTCTCTCTCCTCTAATTTATTTAAAATTAATTATCTCACAAACCGTTAATCGTTAGACGAA
>JAUEJL010094968.1:0-13810 GCA_032274825.1 Drosophyllum lusitanicum
TGCAGAATTTGATTAATAGTTTTCATATTATTGGAGTGTTTGTTTACCTCTCGAAAGTAAACTATAGGAGAGCCGATTGACCTCTCGAAAGTCGATTATTCTATCTTTTTGTCTTTTCTATTTGATTTCCAGTTTGATTTATATCACATTTTCCCTTAACAAGCTTTAACATATCAAAATATTAACAAGACGGAACAGGTCAAATGACCTTTCTTAGCTGAAAAGTATAGTGGGATGGCAATGGGAATGGGATCGGGTAGCAGGATGGGTAGTTGGGTACCAACTAAAACCACAACCGTCTCAAACCTGTGAAAATTTTTAAAAGACATCCCATACCCAGTCTCATAACCATTTACACATCCCAAAAGTATAGGGTTCGGGTATTTTTGCCATCTCTGATGGCCAAATATCTGTCATTGTACAGTGGATAAAAGATATTTTACTCTATGCCCGAGGGGCCAAATAGGCATCTCCCCCACCCAAAAAAAACTGCTATCTGAGCAAATTCGGCTGAACAAACACCTCTTTTCATAGAAAAAAGGGGGTTGGTATATGATCAAGTTTCTATTAGAGATTATCATTTTTCAACTCTCAAGATAGAAGGAATAAAGTAGATTCCTCATCATGCAAAGAATTTTCAAAGCTTTGCATTGCTCAATGAAACTTACATCAGCATGAGAATGTGAAAGTTCTGCACGAATGAGAAAGAATCCATCTCGAGAAGCCTTTTCAGTTGATGCAATTTACATCTAAATAGTTTATTTTTGGTAGTATTGTAATTTATTACAACTTATAACTCAAAATATGGCGAGGAGCCTCAAGAACAATGGATAACAGTAAACTATTAAGTCTTCGCAGGCTTGCAGCTCTCTGCAACTAGCTTTCGAAAACTAAACCACTACCTACAACTCCAAATATTTCCAGAATCCTATATGTGTGTGTGAATTCTATCACTTTTTTAACATGGTTTTTATCTGTTGGTGATGCTTTTTTTTGGTTTTGTTAATATTGTTTATGTTTATGGATCAAATAATACATATAAGTTTAGAAAGGTGATAAATTTGATGCTCAAAAGTCAGGTATGGACTCTAATAACGTTACAAAAGGAATAACAAGATCATATATATACTACAACAATATCGGATGATCCGTTTATCCCGACAGCAAATCATGTTTTGACGTTTAAAAATCAATTGAAAAACTCATAGTATCGATATAATGTTTTTTTGATCTTAGAATACAGAGATGAAATACATGAAAACATCAAAAGTTCTATTTAACATATTACCACGTCCATTCTTCTCTTGAGTAATCAATCTAGAAGTATTTTGAACTGTTGTAAGCTCCAAAAGGTCCATACTTATTTCTAATTTTGGTACAACATAGTAACACATGACTTGAAGAAATCCACGTTTTATAATATCATCAACTACAAAATGCCCAAAGTAAATAGCTCTCTTGTGATTATGTCGAGCCTTTTTTTTTGTTACCGTGCTTTATGATTTGAGATCAATCAATTGCAAAGAAGAAGAAAAGACTGTGTCCGTAATCAATATTACTAGTAATCAACCTTCTATGACAATGACTAAACCCTTACTCAATTCAAGCATGCATAGCCCACCAAATTAGGTCAATCAAACTTGTATAAAAGAACATACCATGTGGTTCATATTGATTAAACAAAATAGTTCAGTCAAAAGCACATCAAACACACCAGAAAACGAGCTCAATTATCTAACTGCAATCACATACCACAAAACCAAAACAACCATGCGGTAATTCAAGGGGGGAAAGTTGAATTTGATCAAAACCATAACAAGCCGCATAAATCGAAGCTCAGACAATTCAATTGGATCATACATAAACACCCCAGATGCAGTTTACTTCAAATTTTGAAGAAGAAAAACACGAGTAGTAATTTGTTCAAACCTTGATGGCACGGGCTTGATCGGAGGTTAAGGAGGCTTTGTTAAAGGTTTCTTCATCGACGTAGACAGCTTTCTTGATGAGTAGATTCTGGAGGGAATCAAGATTGTTTGATATCTCGGAGAGATTGGCGATTGCAGCGCTCCATCTCTCGTTGCCTCTCTCCTCCATTGATACTCCGCTCTGTTTGTTTTAATCTCTCTCCTCTTTGTACAAACTAGAATTAAACACCCGTCATTATACTCCAAATACAAAGCGGTAAATTAATTGTTTAATCTAGTTATAATAATTATTGTTTTTATTATTGTTATTCAAAACAAATATAAAAAAGAAAACAAAATAAATTAAAACCTAAGCAAAAAATCCCAAAAACACCCTCCTATAAAAAATTCTGATGAACTAAACTAGCACCCTCGGTTTTGGTTTGTTGAAACTAAGATGTAAATTTACCAAAAGGTCTTAGTTTAGCGATATTGAAATATGAAAAAGATGCTCCCCAACCTTAAAGTTGTATGTTCAAGTCCCGAAAATGGACATATGGTATATAATTAGGTGTATGTGTGTTTAACTGTTAAAAAAATGTAGATTCCATTTATAGGTTTGTGTCTTGGATACTCGAGGGAGTCTGTGTGTGTGAGGGAGAGTTTTAAAGATTCAAATGTGTTGAAATTTTGTGTGTTTGATACAGTTTCACATATGTGTTTGTTTGATAAATTTTGTGTGTTTGATATCGTTAAAAACAATGTATATGAATTTGTCATTTGTTGTAGATTTGAAAGTTCGTTGTTCTTGGTGAATGTGTGTATTTGCTTCGATTTGCAAATACATTGGTTAAAATGATGAAAATAATGAGTGTTTAGTTAAGGATGATGAAGATGGTGAACACATGGAAAGAGTGTGTGTGTGTGTGTGTGTGTTTTCTCAAAGATGCAGTCTCTTATGTTTTTATTTTTTTGTCTCAATATCTTTTCTATAGATAAGAACATAGTTTGTTAATAATATATTTAGCAAGATAATTAAAAAGATTCAACATATACCCACAAACATCAATTGAGCTATAAAACCATATAAACAAATCATAACCCACAAGTACATTTAGCAGAATGAAGAATCTGTTACAACATCAAAATGATGTTTATACATAAAATCCATACAGTCAGAAGGAACAATCATTTTATAAGCAATAAATATGATACACATATGCATCAAGTTGTTTAAAGTTGTTCAAAATGCCATAAACTCGTATGATCGGTTTATAGTGCACATCTTGCATCCATTTGTTTAAGTTGTTCATAATTATATAGGTCTGACTTATGATACGCATATGCATCAGTTTTTCACTCATAAACATGACTCACCATACATGTGTGCATCAACTTGTTCAAGGTTGTTCAAAATGGGTTTAGGGTACATCAGTTTTTATCAACACAACAAACGTGTGATTAGAAGCAATGTAACTACCATACAATTATAAATCTTTGTGGTAGTATTGTTAATGTTAGTAGATAATTTTGCGACAATATATGAAAGAACACTAAATTTATAAACTATCTAAATATTAACATACTATTTTAAATGTGCATGTTCACACGGGTAGACCAAGTGAATTTATTTGTAAACTATCTAAATATTAACATACTAGTTTAAATGTGCATGTTCACACGGGTAGACCAAGTGAATTTATTTGTAAGATATATTTAAACATTATTTGAATGAAGTTCGCATGATGTAAATTTTATTGATAAGACAGTTAATATACAATGCAATAGAAAGAAAATGTTAATCGTTATTCGACTGCATTAAAACACGATTAATGAGCAACTTGTTGCTTCAGTTCTAATTCTACCCGTAAAGAATAAAATATTGAAAATTGTACTATCATATTAACATTAATAAACCGAATGTTAAAATAGACTAATATCACCCAGCAATATACATAAAACATAAATGAATAAAAAATTAAAAATGATGATGAAGGATATATTGTTATATGAAATTAAAAAAAGAAAAAATACACAAACTAATATTTATTTAATGTATGGCCTTTTAAAAAAATATTTAACTAATTTGTTTGTTGGTTTTGTTATCAATGACAACTATCATTTATTATAGTTAGAAAACTTAAATATTTAATATTTTTATTTTAAGTAATATTTTATTTACCTTATATCTTATCACATTTTATAATTGAATCTCTTACCTTATCTTACTAGATTAAATTCCCGTGTGATACACGGGTTGGTTTAAAAATAATAAATATTGAACATTAATAAAAAGATATTAAATAATTATAAAACGCTAATGAAATGGGAATTTTAAAAAATAACGATAGATGGTGTCAACACTCAGACCAGCTGTGGAAATGTCGACGCGAAAGGGAGTGCAGACGTGACAGCAGAAACGTAGTATTATGATAATTGATACGAATAGACATGATTGTATTTATTATATAAGTCATCGATTATTATTGTTACTATTAGGGGTAATAAGATTACTGGTTATAATTAAAAAAGAATTTAAAATGATTATATAATATTTTTGAATGATAAAACTAAGTATTTGGTTAAATATGATATTTAAAATATTATAAGGAATAAATATGATATTTGTAAATTAAGATGTGTAAATACGATAGTTTACGATTTTAGAATGACATATATGAAATTATCTTTAACAATTTTGATTTAAATTAAAGTTAAAATTGAATCCAATTTTGATCAAGAAAAGTCAAAATTGAATTTTAATTTTTATCAAAATGAGTGGTTAAGATTTGATAATTAAAATTTTATCTAAATCTAATGGATATTATTATCTAATAGATTTTATTGAAGTTAGTCTTTTATTTATATTAGAAGATTAGAAGATTATTAGAATTGAATTTGACTGATCTCTTGATTTGGAGTTAAAACCGAGTTTTTATTTTGACCATAAAAAATCAAAATTATATTTCAATTTTTATCAAAATAAATGGTTGAGATTTTATATTTAAATTTATTTTATCTAAACCAATGAATAAGACTGTATGGTAGATTATTCATTATTCATCTTAGTTTGTTCATTTCGTACGAGTTTCTAACCAAATTATTAATTATATTATATTTACAATTTATTCTTATTATATAGGGTTAAGGCTACTGAATAACATAATATTTTTTCAAAAGTGTCGAGGGTTAAAGTAAAGAATTTTTCTACAAGAGTTTTGGCTCTATTTAAAGTTCTCACCGTTGGATCACCACCAAATCTTGGTGACCTGACCGGAATTCCTTCTTGGTGGCGATGGTATAATCTAATCGGCCCCCCGTTGGTCGTCGTTACGGTGGTAGATGTTTTCTTTAAAGCCGGCAACGCCGGCCGACATTATGTCGACCAGACTTTACCATCACCACCAGGAAGGATTTTGTGGTGGTAGATGTGTGTTGATGTTTTCTTTAGAGCTGGTAACGCCGGTCGCATTATGACAATTAGATTCCACCATCAGAAATGAATTCCGGTTAGGTCACCAAGGTTTAGTGGTGATTCAATTGTGAGAACTCCGACTAGAGCCAAAACTCTTATCGGAGAATTTAAGAAATTACTTATTTAAACCCTAAACCATAAAGTAGGTTGCCTACTTGAGTAGAAAGGTAAATTACCTAAATCGACACTTTAAAAAAGTAAGATGTTATTGAGTAGCCTTAACCCTATTATATACACCAAATTTTATAAGAATTACATTAATACTTTTACTAATTTAGCAACTCAAATAATTTGTTGTGAAATTCAACAAACGAATATAACTTTTGTTATATTTTCATCTGATATTTACAAAGGCTAGCAATTCATGCCGGATTTAAATTATCGGGGTCGTGTTGCTTGTATATGGTGTCAATTTTGTGTCGACCAATTTATTTTTGTTTCGGGATCAAATAGTGTCATTTTTCCTATATCGGGTTTGTATTGACCCATTTCAGGTCAAACGTGTTTGTCGAGTATATTTTGGGTTTTCAAATATATAGTTAATCAAAGAAAAGACATGAACTATAAACCAAAAATGTAAATTCTACTTATAATTTTGAAATCATACAACCCCATTAAACCTTTATAAAACTATTCTTCTGGTCAAGTAATCTACGTGAGAAAGTATAAGAGATGCCTATTAGATAAAAATTATTAGAGTATAATATATGTGGCCCTACCCGATTGCCTGTTAAGGGTTTCTATTGTTCAACTTGTAATACATAGATAGTTATAAATGTAATACTATTCTACATCGACGAGGACGAAACTTGATAGTACTAGCGACAACGGCGTTATTCACATTGAGAAATAAGAAGCTAGTAGGGTTTTATGTTTTAAATACACGTGCCATACTAATATCACTTTAAAAAATTTACAATTTTATCTTTGTCGGGTTATTTAGGTCACTATTAAGTTGTGTTTATGTTACTTTTTTCGTGATGATTTGTGTCGAATTGTTTTAAACCTTTCTTGGGTTCGACTTTTTCCAAATCAAGTCCGTGTCGGCTCGTCGTGTTTTCGTGTGGTGTCAATAATTACGAGCCCTAATAATTTACCCGACTACATGTAAACCGCTTTACATGGTTGTACGGGGCCCTCCATGCTTCACCGGGCTGTACTGTTTCTGAATCAAAACAGCACCGCCCATTCGTGACTTGAGAAATAGAAACAACTTATTGTGTTGTGTTTTGAAGAACAATCGCACCACGCACATGGAGGCGCTACCTTCCCGTAAGCGACCGCTCTCTGACAACGACGACGGCGGAGACAACGATGAATTCAACCGGAAACCTGCGTAATTTCTCCACCTTTCTCTTTCTACTCTGTAATAGGGTTTCTGTTCAACTGAATTTGATATTCCCTTCAAGTTAATCCCATCATTTGAGCTTCGTTAGGTTTTTTCTAGTTTGATTACAATAACGTGTGAAATGGAGTTAGAATAGTGGTATCGTCGTGTTTTGAAGGAACATTCGTTGTTGTTCAAGTAAGTTAATCATGTGCCTGAAAATATGCTATATTTATCTGTAAATTGCAAAACGGTAATCATATTTGATTTGAAACAGTGGTATTATTTAGGAAAAATTAGGCTTTTGTTGTCTTAGGTGGAGATTACAAGCCAATGAATTTATACATTGTTTTTTTGTTCCTTTAGGGGTTTCGCTTAGGTGTTTAAATAATGCATTTGCAGGCAAAAGAAGGTGAGGTTTCCAAAGGGAAAGAAGGTGAAGTCTGGAGATGAGGTAATAAAGGCAGATGTACCCCAAGTTGCTGAAGGTGAACCAGCTGAGTTGAATGATACCCAACTTGCAGCCAAAGCACGCTCGAAACGACGAAATCAGTTTAAAGCTGGAGTCAATGATGAAGAAACTGGAGATCTTCTTAATGATGTAGCTGCTCATGAAATGCATTATGAGGTATATAATCTCTATTTTCCATCTTGTGGTTTCTGCTATATTATGATTCTGTAAATTTTCCCAGATCGGTGTTCAATGTTGATAAGATCAAATAGCATATTGTTTTAGATATAGTAAAAAGAAACAACCAAGGAAGCAAATGAACAGGAGGATAAACTAACATTGTACATGTACTTATAAGTTATAACCGCTGCTGGGTTCAACTATATTCAGTTGTAGTTTTGTCATTGTTGATAACGTAGTTAAATTATTCTTGTTGATAACCTACCCCCTCCTCTTTTCATCTGCATGTTAGTATTCCATAATACCTTTGAAGTACATTTTCACCCTGTTTTTCCCAAGGATTAGCACACATGACACATGTACCCGCACGTGGCGATCATCTAAATTTGAAATTTGACTATGGGCAGTGCTTGGGGAAGTTGAAGGATTGAACACTATATTTAGTATAGAATTGTTATCCTATCAAAGTTTTGACCTTCATATATTCTGATTTATTATATATACAAATAAACCTTAATGAGGCCACTCTACCTTTTAGTTCTACTTAAAGTTTTCTAGAACATTGAGTTTTGTAAAAACTCAACATTCTCAATCAACTTTACTCCAGTATTCATTTGGTTTTATAAAAGATTTTAACTTTTTGTTGAGGAATGTATAGCAAGTAAAATGTATCAAGTCATACTTCTCGGTATGCGATACTTGCTGCTGATTTTATTCAGTAGAAATTGTAGTGTTAAGAACTAATGTAATCAGTGAAATGTACATGAAATATTTTGTTTCTGGGAAGCAATGTAAACAAGGGGTCCATAGCATGTTGCACTAAATTTAATCGTGACTTAGGCTACTCTAATTGGCCTTTTGGTTTCTTTAGATTCACACATTGGTTCAGAAGCTAGCAATAGCTTTGTTTGCATCATGGTAATGTTTCGGTAGAAATGACAAATTGCCCACAAATTCTGTCCAGTATGTGGGAGTTTTTACTGTCCTAATATTTTAAGATAATTATCAAGGATTAACATTCAGTACACGTGCCACCATGTGTGTGAATCACTGTCCTTGGTGCAACTTTCATCGATCCTATTTTAATCAGATGATCTGTTTTTAATGCATTCCAAGAAATTTAGAGCTGGACCATTTTGAATCAACGAAGTTTACAAAATTTTTGTCTATTTATGGGCACAAAATATATCCAGATCATATTAACGCAATCGAATTCAATTTCCATTTTGTTGATTTTGTAATTTGTATATACTTAAAAGAACACCAATGATGAGGGTTTTCTTGTGGCAGGATAATGAGACACTTGAAGATGATGGAATTCAGCTTGAACCTTTCAACCTCGAACAAGAAAGGAAAGAAGGCTTTTTTGACAATACAGGAAATTATGTTGAGTATGTTAGTAATGATGTTAAGGTACAGTACTGGGATCCTTGATTGCTATAAAGTAAAAAAAGAATTTCCTTTTCTAATCTCATCTATTTGAGTATATTTGTAGGATGCATGGCTCGATAGCATTGATGCTGATCCAAATCTTGCACAAAAGCACCCTGTTGTCACAAATGTTGTCGTTGAAGCTGCTGATCTTTCAAGTCAAGATATTGGAAATATTAAGAGACGGATTGCTGATGTGCTTGAACCGGGGGAGACTGTAAGTTTGCTTTTTTTGTGAGACAGTCTTTCTCTACTCTGTAACCTTTTATTCATACCGTTTGCATAATTAATACGGCTGTTTGTACGTTGTTATGAATTTAGAATTCTGTATAAATTTTTTTATGATAAGCGGGAAATTGAGCTTGGAGGAACTTGATTGATAGTGTTTTGTACTCTCTTCCTTTCTTTAATTTCCTAACACTCAGGTTGGGAGCTTGTTAGGTGCTCCACGCCTCTTCATCTTTTCACTGTTCCATAATATTATGTACTCTCACAAGTATTTACGTAGTACTCTTTCTTTCGCCTTTCTAAAAGTCAATCATGACCTTGTTTGATTAGGTTCAATGGAATGTAAATGAGACTTCCCTTTTAATGAGCTTACCATTCCATTTGTTTTGTCTGTTCTTAATATTTTAAAAAATAAATGCGCAACAACATTGATTTGGCCAATTTTAGATCTTCATCGTTCCTCCAAGCGAAAATTATCCTTCTCTCTCTCTCACACACACACACGCACTCTCTCTATATCTATCTCTCAGACACACTCCAAAGCATAGATCACGTGGTGGGATCAAATTAAATTGGCTTAATCATCTTATGAAATAACTCCAACCTACAAAAGAAGATTCTCTTATAAATAGGAGTCTTTTATGATATGAAATAGATATGTTACCGTTATTTGATTAAACAAAGCCTGGATACTTTAATGTAGTAGTATTCCAGTTAAAACCAACCATAAACAGTTCTAATTGATAACAGTAATATGAATACTCCTAAAAGTGGATCTAATTTCACTTCTCGCTCCAAATTTTGTTGCAGCAATCTCATATCAAGTATAAATTTCTTTTTCTCAGGTCTTGCAAGCTTTAAGAAGGTTGAAAGGAAATTCCACTAGTAGAAAGGAAAAGATGTCAGCTGAAACAAAAGCTGTGTTTGATCAACTAACTGAAGATGCAATGAAATTGATGGAGGATGGCGACTACAGTTGAGACAGTCTTCTTTTAAAATTTGTTCTTAGGATCTCATTTGAAGTTCATTATGTTTTGATTTATTCTAAATATTGCTGCAGATGTTTATGATGAAAAGCAGGAGGTCTTTCAGAGGGAAGCAGGTTCGAACTACACCTAGCCTTTTTCTTTTTCTTTCTTTTTGGTCATCATGAAGATTCCTACCGAACAATTTTTACCATTCAATCTGAGAATCATAATTTGTTATTTTCTGTAAGAGTGAGTTAGAGGTAACAATTTCTACCCATTTACTTATGATGGTCATTTTTTGGGTTGTGTTTTATTTCAAACGGGTCAAATATAAAAGGTAATGTTGTTTTTGTACTTGTAATTAAAGAAATAATTGTTTCGAAAATAATTTTTTAAGTAATGGGGCAAAAATAGTGTTTAGAAAATATTTACTTGACCCTTTAGGTGGCCATTGGGTTCAGCCTTTACCAGTTGCGTTTTTTAGCTCAAAAGTCCTGATGAGGTATGAGTGAGCTTTTCTTAAAGCTAAGCAATTATTGAAACATATATGCATGCATGCATACACACACAAACAATGGGTAATGTTATTTGCATAACTCTCATTTTCGTTTTAACTTTCTTTGACTTAAAGAGGGATTTGAAAAGCTGGCACGGGCTAGAGGGGAAGGCACCTCTTCAAGTTCAGGAAACAAGCATCCTGATTCCTCTATGGCAAGTGACGTCATTTTCAATGGAACGCATGCAGCAGATAATGCTTCAAACGAGGATGATTCCTTTGACATGTTTGCAGAAAATGATGATGAAAAAGCTACTGCAAATGGTAAGAGAGATATAGTTTTCTTTTCTTGAGGATTTGAGAATTGAGATGTAATGCTTTTTTTCCCATTCAAATCACTCATCTATTCATTGGATTATAGCGTAATTGTGCCTCGTTTTTGTTTTCACTTTGCAGGTTGTGGGCCTACACAAAACGATTATGTATTTGATGAGTCTTCGGGGTATGCATCTGTTTATGACTTTATGCGTAATTTACTTTGTAGATTGTATATATGTGTTTTTGTGTGGACCCATGAAATATTTGCACAACTACTGATCCATTACATTTTGTAGTTTGTTGGACCCTGTTTCAGATTTGGTATGCCCCGAAATGTCAGGAATATGATAATTTCATGTGCCCACCCTTTGACCTATTACTTCAACATGAAAATATCATCCATCTATGACCTATTAAAGGATTGTTGACATTGCACAACTTAGTATCGTGTATCATTTTTCTTTTGCTTTCTCTGTTTTATGTCAGGCGGATTTATTTAGTGATACTCTTTTTCCAGGTATTACTACAGCAGCAGTTTGGGATATTATTATGACCCCTCTTCGGGACTCTATTGCAATGCAGCATCTGGACAGTGGTAAGAGCATCTCTACGTGCACACTATTTCTTCCAGTAGTTTGTTCAAGCATTTAAATTTCCAACTAACATTATAGGAGCTGTTAAACATTGATGCATGACATTATGGAGATTGATCATACTTAAGCTTGGAATGTGTAGTTGTGAAAACTATTTTGTTATACATTCATGCCGTCCCAAGTTTTGTTTGTTTACTGCATTCAAGCCTAGACTAAGTTTCTACTCTTGTAGGTGAGAAAAATGCATGCAGTTTCATGAAAATAATTACTTGTATTCTTATGAAATGGATACTTGTATTGAAGTACAACAACAATGCCCAATCTCACCTAGGTGGAATACAGGGGAGGTAATATGTAGACTCCACCCAAAGGTCGAGAGACTACTTCCCAGTAGACTTGGGGCTTGTAT
This sequence comes from Drosophyllum lusitanicum, assembly GCA_032274825.1. Taxonomy (NCBI): domain Eukaryota; kingdom Viridiplantae; phylum Streptophyta; class Magnoliopsida; order Caryophyllales; family Drosophyllaceae; genus Drosophyllum; species Drosophyllum lusitanicum. The sequence goes on from JAUEJL010094968.1 coordinate 11,784, forward strand.
AGTGTCATTTAGAAGTTGTAAGAGAATAGGTTATAAAAGAATAAGAGGTGGAATTAACCAAAATATTATTAAATAAATATTATTTAGAAATAATATTGTTTTTAAATTATTCTCGTATTTATACTATATTATTATATTATAAGGATGACCTCCTAGCAATGAAATGAGCATCTAATAAACCGTGTAGAAGTGCGTATCAATAAATAGTGCGTGTATATATAGAGCGGGTGTGTGTTTTTATACAGACACGCGCGTGCGCCCATACACACACATACACACTAGTAGGGTAACAGCGCAAAGTAGTTGCGACGAATGTTTTCATTTATAACATGTATGTTCAAGCAACATGTTATCCATCCTTAAGGCAGGCATAGAAGAGGAAGAGAAACTTGTTAGGGGAGAGAATCTATAGATGAAGAGGGTTATTATTGGAGGGTGCGAGAAACTTGTTAGGGGAGGGGGAGAGTGTACTGTTTAAGGTTGAGGGGGAGGGAAGATTAAATAGTCTAACGAATTGGAGTAAGATTTAAGAGAGAAAAATATGGATGAATGAGATGCGTTTCGACTTAAATTAAGTAGTTGTGACTCGTGATTTAATTGAGGAGAGAGTGTGTTAAACTCGTTTTAAGGTAGTGCATATATGTATATATATCTATGACTACAAAAACTGCCCGAGTCCCGACCTTCAACCCATCTACCCTAATTCTAATTCTTAACTAGCTCCGATCTGAAATGACAACCTAAATCAGGAACACGGAAATATTGTGTTTACTCATTGTTCTTTATAATGTTCATATATTATTCACAAGTAAAAGCGTTAGCCTTAAGGCACAGAGTTTTATTGTTATGGTAGGATTTGTAGCAATGTAGCGTGTTTAAATTTGATCTTTGTTATTCATGATAATGCACAGAAACCAATACGATAGCTCACTAATATGGGACATTGAACTACCTATGCTTTACTTGCTTTTTTGCTTGTTAATCTATAATTTTGAAATAGTCATAGTATGATATTACCTTACCTCCTTATACACTTAATCCAAAAAAAAGTATTAAAATGCAGAGTATTACTGTCGTAATATATACTTTTTTAATCCTTTTTAATGCCAATAGTTATTAATAAATATGAAAGATGATTGCGGTCAACCCAACCTACCTGAGTCATGTTGACTCGTTCCAGATATTACCTGTTTTAACAAGTTATTCGACCTGTCTTTATTTATCACCACTAAACATTTTGTATGTTTCAGAATTAAGTGTTTATGCTAGATTATTCTCATACTAGTGTATATAGAAACTTACCTTTTAAACTAGTGCTATACTTGAAGTCCTATTACAATTCATAAACAGCATTCTAATCTTGTTTTCTTACCATCAACTGAAACTAAAAGCATGATATCTGTGTTGTGTTACCAGGTACTCATATAACCAAGAAACCGGTGCCTATGACGAGTTACCGACAGGGGAAACCAATACAAGCTAGTGGGATAGTCAGTTTACCATCTCCCATATCTTGTACAAAGTAAAAGGAAGACATAATGGACCTATGATTTCTTAAATCTTTACTGTTTAGGCTCCTCTTATACTTGTTGCTACTGATAGTGCCTTGCTCAAAAGCCAAATGAGATAAAGACATGACTGTTTTGTAGGTAAATCTATAGCCATTATACTGTGGAAAGAGCATATGATATACATTCTCACTTCATCGTTATGCTATCGAGTTAAAATTGAAAAGGTTTTGGGTTTCGTCGGCTGTGGGGAGCCGAGTGGCGGACCCGAAGGGGGTAGCGTACCGGTGTTCCCCGGCTACACGAGCCCTTCGGGTGTAGCCATACGATCGGTCTAAGAGAGAGTGGGGAAAATATTAGGTTAATTTGGGTTAAGCTTAGGGGAGTTCAAAAACGGATATCCGAAATTCGGATATCCGAATTTCGGATAGTTGGTTTTCAGTATCCGAATTTTCGGATTCGGATATCGGATATCCGAAATATCCGATAATTTCAAAAATATATATTTTTTATATAATT